>JBBIGC010141185.1:0-20623 GCA_037576955.1 Lepidarchus adonis | reverse complement strand
GTGTGTGTGTGTGTGTGTGTGTGTGTGTGTGTGTGTGTGTGTGTGTGTGTGTGTGTGTGTGTGTGTGTGAGTGAAAGGAAGGGTCCTCAGACACAAAACAGAAAAGGCACGTGTGTGGAGGGGGTGGGGGAGTCAAAGAAAAAAAATAATAAAGGTGCAGGTGTGCGTGCGTGCGTGCGTGCGTGCGTGCGTGCGTGCGTGCGTGCGTACGTGCGTGCGTGCGGGGGTGCGTGCGTGCGGGGGTGCGTGCGTGCGTGCGAGAGAGAGAGAGAGAGAGAGAGAGAGAGAGAGAGAGAGAGAGAGAAAGAGTCTGTGCGTGCATGTAGGTGGCTTCATAAGCAGACCTGTTGCATTCTTTCTGGTTATGACTTATGTAACGTAGGAATGGAATATGTGTCAGTCTGAAAGAGCACACCAAACTGGACTGACCAGGTGGGAAATAAGAAACATGCAAGTTCTCTGTAATCTTCTGTCTCTCAGATGCATGCATGTACACTTCCAGCCCTGTCCCTGCACAACCTCCAAAACACTTCAAGCGTGTTCTCTACTCCTCCAGTGATACCATATCTTTACACACTGCTGTATATGTGCTGTGCCTCTACAACTCATTCACTTTACATATCAAAGCACTGGAAATGTTTAAATACAATTTAAATTGCGAAAAAAATAAATAAGGAACTCTACTGCCTTCGTAATATGCAATGACTACATTCATGACACAAATAATTGTACTAAAGACACAACAATCAGACACATCAGACTTTGACACACAGACTTCTGTCCATCTATCTGAGCAGTATGTATTCCTTTTAAACAAACACAGGGAAAAGCTTTGTGCGCATGTGTGTGTTTGTGTGTGTATGTGTGTGTGTAACATTTTTAAGGTTACAGTGACTGAGCTGATTGATGGGGCTGTCATATGTAATAGTTAGGTATTAGAATTTACACTAATAGTATTGTAGTGGTGCCATTACAGCAGATGTAAAGTTTAAAAAAAAATCCCGAACACCCGACCAACTGTGAAACATGGTGGTGGTAGTGTGAGGGGATGTTTCATTGCTTCAGGGCCTATAGGACTTGACATAATTGGCAGAACAATGAATTCATGTCTCTATCAGGAAATTCTGCAGAAGAATGTCCAGTCAATGTTGCAGAACAATTCTGCAGCTAGACAAGAACCTGCAGCACAAAAGCAAGTCCACCTCTGAATGACTCTAACCCTAACTCTGAAATATAGATGATTTGCTTGAAGTAACAGAGAATGATACATTTTAAGAAATATTTTTAAAAGTTTTTAGAAACCTGTTTGCTAACAGTGTGGATTTTATATTAGGTGATTAATTCAGAACTTTCTTTGCATAACCACATGATAGATGCTGCAGATTTATTCTAAAAAGGAAAAACTCCACTTTGCAGCTTTGTTGTGGGTTCTTTGTCAGTGGACATGTATGGGTAGTAAGATGAGCCTTTGGTCATGTATTGTTGCAGCACAGCTCTCGTGTGGCGTTGCTCCACCCCAGCTGCTCACTCTTCAACTGTCTTCTCACGAAAGACCCATTAGGAGGAGGGAGGGAGACCAAAGGAGGGAGTGTTGTGTATGAAGAAAGACAAAAGGTGTTTCTAGATTTTTTTCTGTCTATCATGCCTGCTGTTCAAAGCATGAACAATGTGTTTCAAAGACTTCTTTATTTCAGAAAACAAGTCAGTAAGGCTTAATAAGCAGCTAGTTTAGATGCAAATAATAACTGATATTCAAGCATGCATGAATGCAAATCCTGCTTCTAACACTTAGTTCAAAATCCTTTTTTGGGTAACTCTTTTTTCAAAAGAATTGTCCATAGTAGCAATGAGTTAAAGGATAAATTTTAAATTTTAACAGCACAGCTCTAATGTGGGGTATATGCATAATTTGAACTTTACTACAGGCCAGAAGGCTACATTTACTTTGTTGTTCATCTATTTTAATGGAGCATAAGGTTGCTTTTGGTAACATTTGGAAAATATGCTAATGTTTCTTCTAAAAATGCCCAATGTGGTTACATGTGTACATACCAGTTTTCCTAGCCTATCACAGTCTCCCTGTTGTGCCCTCACCACAGGCCCTTTTTGCTAAATATATTTTCCTTTTAATATACACTGAACAAAAATATAAATGCAACACTTTCGGTTTTGCTCCCATTTTGCATGAGCTGAACTCAAAGATCTGAAACATTTTCTACAAACACAGAAGATCCATTACTTTTAAATATTGTTCACAAATCTAAATCTGTGTTAGTGAGCACTTCTCCTTTGCTGAGATAATCCATTTCATCTCACAGGTGTGAATATCAAGGTGCTGATTAGAGCATCAATATTTCACAGATGTGCCTTAGACTGCCCACAATGAAAGGCCACTCTGAAATGCGCAGTTTGATCACACAGCACAATGCCACAGATGTCATAACGTTTCCGGGAGCAAGCAATTGGCAACTGATTGCAGGAATGTCTACCAGAGCTGTTGCCTGTGAGAGTAAAGTTCATTTCTCTATCATAAGTCATCTCCAAAGGCATTACAGATAATTTGGCAGTTCATCCAACTGGCCTCACATCTGCAGACCATGTGTAACCACACCAGCCCAGGACCTTCACATTCACAGCATGTTCACCTCCATGATCATCTGAGACCAGCCATCCAGACAGCTGCAGCAACAATCGGTTTGCAGAACCAAAGAATTTCTGCACAAACTGTCAGTATCCGTCTCAGGGAAGCTCATCTGCAGCTCATCGTCCTCATCGGGGTCTGGACCTGACTGCAGTTTGTCGTCGTAACTGACTCGAGTGGACAAATGCTCACATGCGATGGCGTCTGTCACATTGGAGAGGCGTCCTCACGAATGAGTCCCGGTTTTCACTGTTCAAGGCAGATGGCAGACAGCGTGTGTGGTGTCATGTGGGTTGCTGATGTCATTGTTGTGGATGGAGTGGCCCATGGTGGAGGTGGGGTTATGGTTTGGGCCGACATACAGTATGCTATGGACAATGAACACAGGTGCATTTTATTGATGGCATTTTTAATGTACAGAGATACCATGTCCTGAGCCCCATTGTTGTGCCATTCATCCACGACCATAATCCAGGGCCCCATATTGAAGGATCTGTACACCGTTCCTAAAGCTGAAAACATCCCAGTTCTTGCATGGCCAGCATACTCACCAGACATGTCACCCATTTGTTCAGTGCATTTGTACAGGTATTTGTGTATTTAGTGCAGATATTATGTATCCCTTCCTCCCATTCATCCTTGTGTGATCTGTCTGAAGTGCTGTGTAATTATCCTGCTGTCCTGTTGTGTTGCATGCTGCACCTTTGGTCCTGAAGGACATTATTTTGTCTTACCACATGTTTTACTGTGTATGGTGAAGATAACAATAATGCTTTACTTGACTTGACTTGTGAGCACTAAAGCACACTACCCCTGATGTGAGCCTGTTTTCAAAAGTGTAAAATTTATATTGAAATTCCCCTTCACACTTAAATGCAAACCCTGGGACTCCAGGGAGTGACCTCATTTGCTACCCTCTGTCTTGAACATCTTTTGCTTCACATTATTTATATCAGATTTACAGGAATAATGCATGTTAATAGAACATCTCTGTAAATGTACTGGTTTGGTCAGCTTGGCTGATCTTTCAACAACTTTTTACTGCCCATCCTCTCTGTTCCTCTCATCTTCTCAACTCCTTCAGCTTCTTCCATGGTAGGAATGGAAGAGGAGGACAGTAGCAATAGCTAAAGTATTGTATCTGCATACTGCTGCAGAATAGGCATTGTCCTTGCGTAAATTTGTCTCTTTTGCACACAGTGGACTGGCTGATTCTAAAACAAGCACACAAAACACCCAGTGCGCTCCACTGTATTAGTGTTCTTTTTCTGCCTGCTGCCTTGACTTGTGAAGCACCTTTGTAAAGTAACAGCAATAGAGATTAGAGCAAAGGGCGGCATTAAGGCCATGAATCCTCATAAGCTGTGTGTAAAGGAAGAAGTGTGAAGGCCTCTGGGTAAATATATATATTGGTTGCCATATTGCAAACTCGACACACTTGCATGTGATGAGGCAATACAGAGATGCTAATGAAGCCTTTACATTCATAAACAAATTGTGTTTTTTTTTCTTTTTCTCAGTTATCTATAAGTTTTAAATCTGCTATCAAAGTCGATGCAGCTTCTCTTCATTATAAACTGGCTATGTTTATTGACCTGTGTTTGTTACTGCACTGCTTTGCTTTGAGTTTGGCAGAACATTCTTCCAGTATATCCACCATAATGCGTAGCTTTTGTATTGTGGCCCAAATAATGGTATCCCACCCATCAGGATCAACAAGATGACCTACATAAAGCTTTCTGTAATTAACAGCTGGCTGATGTTAGCACTGACAGATCTGCACTGTGGCGTGTAAGCCCCATGAATCCTTCCTCCAATTTAGAGTGATGTGATGAATTTAACACTTTTGCTGGGACGTAGTGACAGACCTTTGTTTTTCTTTTGTTTGTGCGTTGCTAATTGATGTCAACATCATCTGGACGTGTCGGTTTCCATCGACTTTATTGTCATTTGTTAGTTTTAGCACTGTGTTCAGATTTTAATTTTTTTTCATAGAAGTGGCAGCTATTTCCATTACCATAAAGCACCATGCAGTTTGATGGAAGAGATTTTTCTCATAGCTCATTGACGTAAATAAAGAAATTATATTGAAAGTGTTATTGTAAGCTGTCAATAAATACCACAAAAGTAAAATATTTTCAGTAGAACAAGCTATCATATACATTCTATGTCATTTTATTGCCATTTCTTGACCAACAAACAATTTAGACATAACCCTGTGAATGCAGAGTGCGGATTAAATGTAAATATTAATAACTATGCAATTAATTATCATTCGGTAATTACATAAAATGTAATGTATAAGGTTAAAAATTAAACTGAAGAAAAAGTGTAAACAACCTACCTCAAATTAAAGACAGCTTCTCTAAGGAACCTTCCTAATTCTTAGAGCCTTTTCTATAATGTAGTGTTATCTGACCTAACCTTTTGCATGAAGTTAAAATACTATTTCTCAATACTCTCTCCCTGGCTGCTCCCCTTCTCAGGCACTCTGTGTTATATGTATTGTCTGTAGGAGTATCCTGCTGTAGTACAAGGACTTCATTGTACTTTGCTCAGTATTCTAAATGCACATGACATGAAACTTCATTTGAACTTGAATGTGAACACGCATGACACTTACGTCATGCTCCAGAGATGCTATGGAACAGGAAAATCATAAAACTGCAATTATGGGTGTAGAATTGCATTTTGAACTCCATAAGAAACTGTGCTGTACTGGACCAGTACTGAAGATTCCAGTTATATCATTTTTTGTTACCTGCTACCTGCTAACCTGCTAAGTAAGTACTTAGTGGTACTCAAGAGTTCTCTGTTCTCCAAACATCCAAACACTATTCTCAAAACCAATGATAAAATTGCTTTTTTTTTCTTTCCCAAAGACAAAGCCATCTGACACTATTATATGACCAGTAAGTTCACTAGAAGGTACAAACTCAGTTTCCAAAAAATAAGTTGTCAGTTCTGATCAGAACAAAAATCTGAATCTAAATTGAACATTTAAACTTAAAAATGACAAATAAATGATTTGTAATGATGCCTACAAAACAAAAAATAGAAAACATCACAATTCAGTGGTAAATATAACCACATGAGTTTGGAAGTACCCCAGAAATCTGTTGTCACTAGACTTAATATCACTTGCTGTTGCATCGTGTAATGCTCCCTGAAAATGTATAATGCTTTTGATTATATAAAATGATTGCACAGTACAACAGTTTAGCAAGCTTTAGGAGATTATTTGATAAATGTGCCGCAGCAGTTTCAGCAGTTCAGCAGATTCAGCAGATTTCAGCAGTGTTTCATTATCTAATCAAAATGCACATAAAAGAGCTTGACGGTTTTCTAAGCGCATATTTACTTCAGGAAGGCTTTCACCCATTCATCCCCCCAGCAATAATTGCATGGACTTGTTTGTGGGAGACTGTGTGATTGTGTGTTAGCTCTGTTTTGGTTTTGTTGCTCTGGTGTTTTTGGATTGAATTAAAAAGCAAAGCCGTTTTGATAGCTCAAGAAGTACATGGTGGTGCCATTTCGTCTGTGTCTATTATCAAACAATTTACAACTTCCTGGTATTCGGTTAAGGTGCCTAAAAAAAACTAAAAAAAACACTGTGCTACATGAAAGGGAAGAGGAAAGTACGTGCAGCAGATCTGTTTTCAAAGGGTCTACTATCGTTTTCAATTGGGACTTTTTATTCACACGCAATTGTACCATGAGGGAAAAGGGGAAGTTTTGTGCCCAAATTAGAAAGGATGGCTGCATGGGGCTGGAAGTGTGGTGGTGGAAGTGTATGTGCAGGTCATGGGTTTAGCTCCCTGTTTACTGTGCAGTGTGCACCGAGAACTACTACAACTCCTAAGGGTCTATTGCATGCAAATAAAAAGTGCTGCATGAGCACAATTCTATTCAAAAGCAGTTCTCTGCCAGAAAGCAATTAGGTTTTTCTCCTGTACGTGATAAACACACTTTAAAAATTAAATTTCTAGGCAGGTATAACAGTTCAAAAAGAGGTAAAAAAGCAACATCTTTTTCACATAGTATTAAGCTGCCGGTTCACATCTGAATAGGCTATCTAATACTTTTAAGCTAACCAAGTGAGAAGTTTGTAGAACTTAATTTTTAGGGTGTTAGGCATGTACATTTTGATGGCATAATATTTCAAATAATCTGAAAATAATCTCCCTTAAAACAACAAAATTATGTCAATGTAAGTAAAGTAAGTTATGTAACTAAAAACAAAAATCTAATAAATTATTATTACTGATTGTATGAGGTCAATCTGACTTTATAATCAATCAATTAGCTACAAAATACTTTGTGTGTGTAAAGCAAATCACATATATATAGATAATACGTACAAAATAAAGAAAAAAACATAAATAAGACTGAAAACAATACAATGAACAAGGCAATGGAACCACTAAGTTTTACTTTCCAGCTGCTTTCATTGTGTTAAACATAAAATTCACTCTAGGGACAGTAAGTCTGTATGGACAGTCATTGAGTGCATAATCACCGAGTTAACTATGAGTAATGGGGGATAAACTGTCCAAATCCATGTGAATTCCATGTGCTTCCTTGTACAACTGTCAAAAATAAGAGTGATGTCATGTAAGCATATTGTTGTCATGTAAGCATACTGTTGACCTCACTCTTTATGCTGCTGATTGGTTGGTTACAGCCAGAGGGTTAATGGGCACAGAGGGAGTGCTGTGCTGTCGGAAAAAGGAAATAACATGGTTTCATTTCCAAAAGAGTTTCAGAGTCAAAAGAAAAACTTGACTTTAATGACAAATAATACAACAAATAGAACAAGTAGAATAAATGCAAATATTTTGTAATTCATGTATTAGTAGTAGTAGTAATCTTAGTACTAGTAATAGTAACAGTAGTTGTTGTAGTAGCAGCAGCAGTAGTAGCAGCAGCAGTATTAGTAGCAGTTGAAGAAGTAGTAGTAGCCATCATGTAGTAGTACTAGTAGTAGTAGCAGAAGTAGTAGTAGTGGTGGTAATATATGTAGTAGTTGTAGAAGTAGTAGGAGTAGTAGAAGTAGTAGTAGTGTAGTGTTGTTGTTCTTGTAGCAGCAGCAGTAGTAGTAGTAGTGTAGAAGCAATATTAGTAGTAGAAACATTATTAGGAGCGTAGTAGTAGTAGTAGTAGAAGAAGAAGAAGTAGTAGTAGTAGTAGTAGTAGTGTAGAAGCAATATTATTAGGAGAAACATTATTAGGAGCATAGCAGTAGTAGTAGTAGTAGTAGTAGTAGTAGTAGTAGTAGAAGAAGAAGAAGAAGTAATAGTAGTAATAGTAGTAGTAGTAGTAGTAGTAGTAGTACACAGTGGTGGGCTCAGCTTGTTTGAAAGGCAGGGGTGAAGAAAATTAAAGGGTACTTATCAGTATGCAGGGGATATAACTAAGGGTTGAGCCTATTATCAGGAAATTGCAAATTAAATCCTCTGATGTTTATCAGGCATAAGTTGCCATGAGTCCACAGTGGGCCACAATTGGCTACTCTCACACTGTTGGTGGTATCATGTGGTGGGGGTGGGGGAGTCCTAGCTAGTGGATGGAGCTGAAGACAAAATCAGAGAGAAATTGGGCAGAAAATTGAGGGGGGAAATCCCCTAAAAATCCTGTGCCAAAATTCAAGCCAGAAAGCTACTGGGTAAAATTATTTGTCAAAGAAACAAGACAACAACTCTAAGCATTAAAGTAATTCTACCAAACAATGGTTCAAGAAGAATATTGTTAATGTTTTGGAATTGCCAATCAAAGCCCCGACCTTAACCTAAATGAAATGTTGTTGAAGGACTTGATATGAGCACTTCAGTTGCAGTTTAGTTGCTGTTATTTCTGCACAAGGGGGTTCACATCAAAAACTGACAGCATAGTTAATATAGTTTTGCCATAGTTTTGGGATTTAGCATTTAGAAACTTTGAACATGTATGTCCCCTGACACATAGCAAACAACAGTCAAAGGACTTTTCTTTGAGTATGCAAAAAATGTTAGGGGTGTCTAACATTTAGACTGAATCTATAAGCTAAAGGTTATACGAGATACATATCTTTATCTCATTTACATATGGTATCTATATACAGACACTTTTTATCACATGTCCATGACCAAGAATAACAATGTTTCCTCAACACCATTTATTTTTGCATAGATAAACTAAACTCCTCTCCAGCAGTCATTCAGTATAGAGGGCATTGGTTTACATGTACAGTATCTGACCTCAGGCGATTATGTGTTGTAGCTGTACTAAAATAGTGCTACGCAAATGAAACCAATTTGTAAATTCATACCTCATCTAAAAAAAAAAAATACAAACTTAAATAACTTCTTATCTCACTTCCATCTAATTGGAATAATACTCGTCATGTTTAACCCTGAGACAGTACCAGTAGATCAAGAGCTTCTTTGTTCAGAAGCTACAGTGCAAAGTCATGGTAGTTGAACAATGACATCTTTGACCACAGGCATGTAAGGTTGAGGGTCATGTTTCCCTCACTCAGGTGGGATAAAGAAGGGGTTGGGAAGTTATCTATCAGCACAGACTTTATCAATGCTTCTTTCTTGACCTTCAGGTCTTCATACTAATCCCAGCAGACAGTGAGAAGGTTATTGAAATATTCTAAAGCCCCCAGTTGGCTTTAGCTTCTGCAACACGTAGAGAAATCTGGATAGTGTGGATTTTAAGCTTTCAGTTCTGGTGACATGGAATTTAAATAGAATATGAGATATTTTTGATCTAAATTTAATAATAAACTGACAGTACATCAGTACATAATGTAAATTGAATGTAAGTGTAATTAAACACATAACTGTATTGTATGTCTTTGTTAGGGTCCATTTTTTCAAAAAGTTTACATATCTTTCTTATTTTAAGTGTTATTTTTCACTTTTTTCTGGTTTTGTGTGTCTTTCAGGCACCTCAGTCTTGTTGCTTGTAAGTAAATACTTTTTTGCTACAACTGTAGCTTTTGTTGAACACATTCTTTTTGCATTAATGCAATACAAAAGCACCAGTCACACGTAATACAGATCCTTCAATAAACATATTCATAAATATGACCTATGATAGCTAAACTTAAAAAGTTAATAGCAAAGTTGCTTATATGTCATTGCATGAGAGCAGCCTAGACAGCATATATAAAAGGCTGAGCTTTATCAGTTTTATTGCATTTTAATTATTTAATAATTTTCTAAATGAAGCATTCTGCTGAGTATTTTAGTGTTGACCATAATTCCAAGTAGCAACACTGATTATATTGCATTAATACAAGCAACAAATGTATTGCCAGTAATTCTCTGGCCTACATAATGTCGTCTCCAAGAGCGGCGTGTCATCCTGTGCATTTTCAAAAACCAGAATCCTTCTGAACCAAGTAACTAAACACATCAGCGTCTCTCAGTGCCATGCAACCTGAAGTCATGGATAGAACATGAGTACAGTTTTCCCCTCTCTCACCGCCTCTAGACACACAAAATAAGTTTCCATTCAAAACCATAGCTTGCAGTAATGCTGCTTCTGTCTCTGGTGTGTATGACTAGTGTTGGAGCAGTAGCAGCACATGATGAGGTGAAGTCACTCACACACGCGAGACCACAGAGCATTTGTCTTTCTTGGAAATGTCATGAGTATTAAAAGTGACCTTTTATTTGCTCTTGGATAAGTTTGCTATGGAACGAAACATGTATAATTCCATCATTTCAGGCAGAAAGAAAGAGAAACTTTGTACGTGAGAAAGATGTTGGCGATGGTGATGATGATGATGATGACGACGATGATGATCATGATGACAATAGTATATTTGTTCGGTTTTGCATAGGTACACAATGGTGGGACTTTTCTGCCACTTCTCAAATGTCACTTCACACAACTCTTCCTTGATCGTGTCCTTTTGTTTGAAAAAGAAACAAATGAAAACCTCTTTATTATGATCATTTTTTCCATCGTCGGAAATTCCCCAAAAATATGTCCAGGGAGTATTTTATGATGTCATGAAACCAATATTTTACAGCGCTATGTAAAATCCTGTTCTAATCCTTAGCGAATATATGCATGTGATGGAATATAAGGCTTTGTGGCACTTGGCAGGTAAGAGGGCACCACTGTCTCCCAGCGTGTTCCCACTTACAGGTTTTGATTTCGCTTAAGACCGCAAGCGATACTATATACCGTATATAAAATACATGTACTGTTTTACTCTGTCAGTGTAGAGTTTCACTTTACCCCCTTTGAGCTCCCCAGTTGTTTCTTTTCATGGTCTTTGTGTATGTTGACCTATACCCTATTTGGGGGAGAAGTCTTATCTATATTGAGGAATATTATATGGAGATTTTCTATTATTCTTTTGCTGTGTACAGTGTCCTTTAGTGCTCTGAAAAGCGCTTTATCAAATAAAATGTATTATCATTATTATTATTATTATTTGTCAGTCACATAGACCACTAACATCAATGTATAAATACAGCCAAATCTTAGAGACACACAGTGAGTGAACTGAGTAAAGCTTTAAGGACCAGTCCAGGTACATTTGTCATTTTTCCACAACAGCACATTCACAAAAAATTTACTTTTTAAAAGTGGATTAACCAGGGGTAGTCCATATTCATTTTGCACATGACTTTATAGCATGTAAACTCTGCTGATTTGCTTATTAGCAATTCTTTTCTGATTTTGCACATCATATAATACATTTCAATTGATTTCAATTGAATTAATTAAACAAAAAATGCACAGTTGATGGGAGCTTCAAAACAGGCATAAATAGCTGTTATAGATCCTGTGAAAAGCATTTAAAATTTGATTTAGAGCCAAAACTTCAACGTTATTAGTCACTTTATTTCATGTATCACTGAAGTTTAAGTTTAAGGCCCTCTATTGAAAAACAGTAAGTGTTAGAGCTAACATGTCACTGCGAATTTTTAATAGGGCTTAAGCCTATGCTGCAAGCTATTTGGCTGTAATCAACACACTATTTAGAAATCTAAGCAACAAAACTACAACTAAAGGTAGATCACCTACAGGCTTTTTTTCTGGCAGATATTGTTGTCTAATACAAGTGCAATCCAGGTCACATTCATATCTGCCAAGCAGAGAAGGAATAGCTGTGGGGCGACCCATCTATTCTGTCTGACTCATAGCTGAATGGAAACCTGGGTGAGGAGCCATCTGAGTCAATACGTCTTGTACATGTTAATCAGCACTACTACTGTCTGCCACTCATTCTATAAGCATGAGTTTACAGATACATAAAACAGTGCCCTGCAGGCCACACTAGCTCCTACCTGATGTCCAAAAAACTGCCAGATTTGTGATGTAATTGTGATAAGTAAGTATGAGAACAAGATGAGACATGTAAATGTATTTTTTGCTATAAAGCCCATTTTTATGGACGATCTTCAATTTGCAGGAGCGTTTTTTGTTCCTCATAGCAAACAAAGACAACAATATACAG
Organism: Lepidarchus adonis; assembly: GCA_037576955.1. Lineage (NCBI taxonomy): Eukaryota > Metazoa > Chordata > Actinopteri > Characiformes > Lepidarchidae > Lepidarchus > Lepidarchus adonis. The sequence goes on along the minus strand of JBBIGC010141185.1, from coordinate 8,516 downwards.
GATTTGACCAAATAAATTCTAACATTTAGAATTGTTAATGATAAAAGTGTTTTATTTATGTCTATGAACAGAAAAAACTGTTAGCATTTGATGTCAACTTATTTACAGCTATACATTTAACTTATTATTGGAGGCAGATTTACAACAATTAAAGAGTTAGCTACTGTAAAATATATGAATTCAATAGACAACTCAACATGTTATGCTAGCTTCCAGTTCTGTTGTGTCAGATGGAGTGAGTAGGTGAGAGCGAGGCCAATTACATTGCTATGGACTCCCAAACACTCAGGAGCCCCAAACGGAACTTAAAATGTTTAATTTCTTTTTAATGTATATTCTCTCCTGTATTCATCCCCTTAACAAGAGCATGTACTTCTGTTTAAGTGGATTATTGCAATAATATTGTAATATCTGTAGCGACTGAATTGTCATGAATCCACTTTGTATTAACCTCAGCAGCCCAAAAATTTAGACAAGGTTGAACCTATTCTACTTCCTGGAGCTTTTATCTGTGTCCATAAAACAGTTTGTAGTCTCTTGTCCTTGGGCATAATTTCCTGCTCCTGACTGCATCCTCTGTAAAAGTGTTCACACCCTCACTCGTGGAAAAGTTGATTCAGTGAGTGATGCATCTGTGCTGATGATTACTCCAGCCCCGAATAGCTGGAGGAAATATACAATGAAGTAAAACAACAAGCAGACAAAAACAGGTTAATATTCAGAACATCAGATGTAAGATCCCATTCACACCATTTCTGTCAGACTTGATAGCAAATGTTTTTTAATTTAGATTCTTATAGCTCATGGGTATATTAAACCTTAAAAGTTGCACAATTAAACATTGTTATCTGACGATATTTCATATTTATTTAAGTGTGTAAGCTATACTTTAAGACTCATTAACTTTAAATACTATACATATCTGATCAATACCACAGTTACATGAGAAGTAAAAAATAATGTTAAATTACAAGTATCATATACATTCAATGGAACATTACTAGGACTTTTAGTGACATTTTACCTGCGGCCCTTTAACTCATCTCTATAATATATGAATAACGTTTTTCTGACCCTTTCTACATGAACCCAGGGGGCTAAATAAATGGTCCTGTTGTGCTGTCATTATGAGTAGAAAAGTGGTTTGTTCTATGAAAATGTATTTAAATACGTAAATACAGTCAAATATCAGAGGTTCATGAAAACAGTTAACAGGGCCTAGGACTGAAGGGAAGCTGGGGATAGTTTGGATACCTTTCCTTTCTCAGCTCCCAGGGCTACACACCAGTAATCACACACATATCTCCTACGTATTACTGTGGTTCAGCGGCTGGTCAGGCTAGCTCAGCTGGAACAGAGGTCCTGGGCCATGGGAGCAGGGATGAGACAGAGGCTCTCTGGCTCTTTGCCAGCTCTCCCCAGGAGTTCAAAGAAATATACTCACTCGTCCTCTTCTGTTGGTACAATCAGGACCAAGTTCTTTATTCAGAATATTCCTCACCAACATCAAGGCCCTGAGAAAGAATCGACTGATTGTTGGAAGTATTCAGCATTAATGACTATATGTGATAATAATATACACTACCAGTCTTGGACACAACTTCTCAATCAATGTTTTTTCTTATTTTTACTACTTTTTACATTGTAGATACATACTGAAGACATCAAATATATGAAGCAAGATATGTGGAATTATGTAGCAAAGAAAGAAATGATAAATAACTCCAGTAGCTTTAGCAGTCAGTGTCTTCATTCTGTGGGTTTATGTGGTCAACTGCTTTATGACTGAGGTGTTGCTGATCAAAGACACATCCATCTCACAGTATTCAATTCAATTCAATTCAATTCAATTCAGTTTATTTACATAGCGCTTTTTACAACAGAAGTTGTCACAAAGCAGCTTTACAAGGTCCGGGTCCGAGCCCCTAATGAGCCAAGGCGACAGAGGCAAGGAAAAACTCCCTGAAACTGAGGAAGAAACCTTGGGAGGAACCAAAGCTCAGTAGGGGAACCCATCCTCCTCTGTTCGACACCGGATAATGGATAATGAACAGAATTGTTTATGAGTTCCAATGTTTGAGGTGTAGGCATCAGATGATAACAGTAATAGAACTGGATCAGGGCAGATTTGGCGGAGCAGGAAGGTCATAAACTGATTTGTGGTAGAGGTGACCCTGTTTAAAATCAGTAGGACCCATTTAACCAGTGCTTGTCAATGGAAATGACATAATATGGGGGTTGTTTAATATAGGGCTGTCAAACGATGCAAAATGTATTGTGATTACATTTTTAAAAATCTGTTCCTATTTTACACCAAATAAGGATGTTTAGGTGAAATGTTGTAATGCTGCTGTTGCTAATGTGAGCTTGGCTTGCTTGCGATATCTTAGGCTGAATGTATTATGGTGATAAAACTAAAAAAACTACACACAGCCTTACTTTTGTTAAGTGAGTCATTCTAATCCAACAGTTGTTCTAAAACCAAGAGTCTTTGTGTTCACTTTGTCGTTCCTGCTGCTACTTTTCTGAGAACGCTTAACACTAGATGCTGGGTCATTGCTGTGAGGATTTGATTGCATCCCACAAAAGAATTAGTGAGCGCAGGTACTGATGTTGAATGATTATTTCTGGAATATAGCACTGGGTGGAGGACGGCACAGTGCTACTGTGGTTAATGCTGTCACCTCACAATAAGAAGTCTGCAAGCTCTCCCATGTTCACATGTGTTTCCTCCGGGTGCTCGGGTTTCCTCCTACTTTTCAAAGGCTTGTGGTTTAGGTTGAGTGGCTACTGTAAATTGCCCGTAGTTTTGAGTGTGTGTATGAATGTGTGTCTGTAACTCTGCCCTGCCAAGTGTTGCCAGATCAGCCCCAGCTTCCCCGTGACACATAGTGGATAAGTGGTTTGGACCATGTATGAATGGATGAATGAAAACAGACATGGATGAATAGAGCTCTATTAGTCTGAAGTAATGGATGTTTGGATAGTTTGGGAAATAAAGTGTAGATTATTCATTTTTTCTTTTCACTTTTTTCTTTACTTTTTTTATTTTATTTTATTTTAAACCTGTCCTGTCCTAACAGTTTTTAAAAAACAGCATGGGACTTCTAGTCAGAATATTACTTGTTCCCCCTCTTGCCGAGTTTACTTTATTATTTCTGGTTGCCTGTAGTGTCAGGGAACTTTAGCTCTACAGGAGGAGGAATCTAAGACATTCTTCTTAAACTAGTGAGAATATTGCTTGTTCCCCCTCTTGCCAAGTTTACTTTATTATTTCAATAATCTCTGGCAACAGAGCGGACAGGCAAACACATCAAACAAAGACAAACGGACAACAGAAGAGAAAAAACACAGAGGGGAGGAGAACAGATAAACAATAGCAATGGCAACATACAAAACATTAGTAACAGTTAATGATTATGATGATAATAATAATAATAATAATGATCCAGTCTATGAAGACTTCCTTAGTCGCCTCATATGGATCCGCCGATGTGTGACCGTGTCCATGTGAACTGGTTTGTCACTGGTACCACAGTACCAGTGCAGCAGCCTCGGGCCATATGCCATTTCATTACTCACCTCACGTGGCCCTTACTGAAAATTTTTATTGAAAATCATACTCTTACCACACATACTGTAGTATTTCAACCATGCAGCATAATTACTCAATTGCCTAGCGACACAACATGTCACAACATGCACCCACACACAGCAGGTAGATGAGACCTAAGCCAAAAGCCAGTCATGGATTAAACATGAAAGAAGAAGCACTCTGACATTACTTAAAGCATGACATGATTTCACATGGGCAGAGTTCTTTGTGCATTTAGAGCTACGTTTACATAATGTGGTAAAAAAAAAAAGGAAAAAAAAAAAAAGATGGAGGGTGTTATCATTCAATCTTTCATTACATAACAGACTGATATAGGCTGACAGCAGGCCAATCCTGATGCATTTATTTTTGTTTGTGTTTGTATGTGTGTGAGTGCGTACGTGCAGGTTGCCAGTCACTCTCCTGCCTTTACAAACAGTATTAGTCTCGCCAAAGACGAGTTGCATTCATTCCCTCGCATGCGATTAAAATCTCACATCTAGGCCTGCATGCTGTCCAGTGATGAGCAAAGTGGACCATTACAGAAAGGGCAACTCACCCTTCAAACACCTCACCACTAATGAACCATTGTTTTTATCCTAATTCTGTACTGTTTGTATTTATGCACTTATCTGTCAGTGCCACTGAGACCACTTCCTCAGACATGAAAGTATGCTAAGGCCATAAAGTGATTCTAGTTGTGATTTTGATGTTGGAATAGGGGCTCTGTGTGGTATGAAGATGAGTAATGTCAGTGGCATTTGCACCTGATATTTGTCTTTCCTCCTATGCTCAGCTTTTATTCCACAGTGGACAGGTGATATCTGAGGCTTTTGAACATCATGTGACCCAGAAGCGGCACTGTCTCTGGGGGAGGCCTGTTTGGAGCAGAGAGAGATAGCATGTGATAGCAGCCCAGACCACCCACCGAGATGAAAAGTGGAGGGGAACAGTGTCTGACTCCAGGCCGCACAGAAACAGAATCCACCATTTCCTCTATTCTTCAGCTGATACCCCTCAACCACCACAGCACAGGTGCTTCTGGGTGCATTGAGTGCCTTTTTAAAGACTTAGTGTGGCAAAGAAAACCATATTTTCAAATATTTCTTCTAACTCCGTTTTAAGCAGGGAAAATGTTTAAAGGATTGTACCCTGAATAGTAATATTAATAATAAAGCAGTGCCCACTTACAGAGCCAGGCATAAACCCATGCAAGGTGCGCATTTACATGCAATTATTACCCAAATATGGCAATTATACGTTTAACATGTTCACAAGTACTTTAGTTACAATGTGGCAAAAAAGTATTTGGCAGTCATCGAGTCTATCAGTTGTCCCACTTAAAAATATGAGCGAGGTCTGTAATGTTCATCATAGGTTCACTTCAACTGTGAGAGACAGAATGTAAAAAAAATTCCAGGAAATCACATGATTTTTAGAGAATTTATTTGTATAATGGCGCAGAAAATAAGTCTATTTGGTCAATAACAAAGTTCACCTAAATACTTTGCAATGTAACTTTGGTTGGCAGTGACAGAGGTCACCAGGTTTGCACACACTGTAGATGGTATTTTGGCCCATTCTTCCATGCAGATCTTCTCAAGAGCTGTGATGTTTTGGGGTTGTTGCTGGGCAACACAGATTTTCAACTCCCTCCACAATTTCTCTGTTGGATTGAGGTCTGGAGACTGGCTAGGCCACTCCAGAACCTTGAAATGCTTTTTACGTAGCTGCTCCTTAGACGCCCGGGCAGTGTTTTTGGGATCATTGTCATGCTGGAAGAGCCCTTTGGCAGAAAAGCATAATGTTTTCACCCTCTTGGGATGCAACTCAGCATTCTTCCCCCCTCCAAACATTGTGGCATTTATACCACAGATTTCCATTTTGGTCTCATCTGACCACATGACATCCAGATCGTCTTTGGCAAACAGACAGGTCTGGACACATGCTGGCTTAAGCAGGGGGACCTTTTGAGTGGTGCAGGATTTTAATCCATGACAACATACTATGTTACTAATAATAATCTTTGTTATTGGGGTCCCAGCTGTCTTCACGTCATTGACTAGTTTCCCCCATGTAGTTGTATCCCACGTAGTGAGATCTTTCATGAAGATCCAGGTCAAGGGAGATTGTCAGTGATCTTGTATTTATTCAATTTTCAAATAATTACTCCAACAGTTGATCTCTTCTCACCAAGCTGCTTGCCTATTGTAGATTGGCTCATCCCAGTCTTATGCAGGCGTACAATCTTGTCCCAAGTGTCAATAGACAGTCTTGGCCATGGTGGCATTCTGTCTCTCGCAGTTTAAGTGTATCTATGATGAACATTATAGACCTCTCTCATTTTTTAAAATGGGACAACTTGCAGAGTCGATTGCTACAAATACTTTTTGCCCCATTGTATATAACGAGTCAAAAGTAGACAACCCAGAAAGGGTTAGGAAATTGCATGCCTTAAAGAAGTGGTCAATAACAAAAAATATCAGTGTCGACCATGGCACTTCTCTAACCATTGCAAACACAGCCGTGGTTAGAGAAATGGGTTTGTGACTGCAGGGTTGCAGGCTAAAATGGCCTTAGGTAAGGCACCTAACCCTGCACGTTGCTCTGGATGAGAGCATCTGCCAAATGCCCTAAATGTGAATAGATGGAAGCAGGCCAAGGAAGTCTACAGCCAGATGAGACCATGGTTGAAATGGTATTGGCAATGGTTGCAAGAGGCCAGCGGCCAGTATCTCCACTCTTCCCAGGTGAATTTCATGGCCAAAAGCCAATATGAATCATGAACCCACATCTTATTTCCTGTTGGCCAGGGTGAGACCGTATGAAAAGAAGGTGCAGAGATGGAGCCTCTAGTTTACTGGGACCACTGTGAGAGCACTGCCTCCACCTGATTTCTGAAGCATATACCAAGGCCTTTGACGGTCCATGCAAAGTGCTCCTGTGACTAGCATGTGAAGGCACTGAGGGACAACACAGTGATGATGATGTTTGTGCTGAAACTGAATGAACTTCAGAGGTTTTCATTTTCCATTAATGACAATGTTCAAGACAGACTAAAGCAAAACAACAAAAGTAGCATTACTACTGTCCGCTTGGTGAGCTCGGACCTCTGCACTGAATACAATGCAGAAAGGACAGGGGTCACTTTTGCTTCCAAGCTGAAACAAGCAAATAATATCTGGCCATTTCTCTTATTGACATAAATACAGTATTAACAGATATTCCAGTGGTTTGAACATGTGCATTTATTTAGAACAAATAATCAAACACGTTTAAGGTCAAATTAGGCAGTGCTGTTGTCTATGAATATTTTCACACAAGACAAACCTAACAAGTAATGCTGTCATTTAATTTTCAGTTATTGTGATTGTAACAATACTTCAAATAGTTGTTTAGAAAAAAACACCTGAATTAGAAAATCTACAAAATTAAGACCCAGATATAAAACCTAAAAGTAATCTGGCAAGATGCAAACACCAAACAAGTCCAGACCAATGTATTGCATTTGCAATTAGAGAAAATTTGTGTAAATCTTTTTCACAAAACTTTCTCTCTAATGTCAACGCAAAGAGGAGAGACACAATAGTCTGTGTTCATCTTTTATTTTGGCAGCTGAAAGTAGGCTAGCAAGTTCCCAAACACTCCCTATTTCCTGAAACTAAGGTTAACAGGACAGTTTGTAAAAGGTGACTGTGAGATAAGTGACACTAATATAACAGCTTACACAGGGCTCGGCATCCACGCTATGCGCAGCATCCACATGCGTGAGAAATGCCTTGAGTGAGATAGCACCGGCTATGCCAGCAGTATGCGCTGACACCTTTTCGCGTGTGAACCTTTGGCACCTGGCCAGGTGAATAAGCCTGCCAGCAGGCGAGGCAGAGTTTACATAAGAAAGAATATGATTCTCAGAGTGAGGAACCAAATCTGAGTTTCTGCAGCCTCACATTGTCCCAGCATTTCTTTTGATTCAGCACCTGCAGCAATGACTACAAACCAGAACTGACTGTGTGTTTTTACAACATTCAAAATGCTAAATTCACTTACTGCTCAGCACTCACCCACCAATCTAATGATCCACGATCAAATGCAAAAGTTTAAACAACCACGGTTAAATTACGTATTTGACCAGGTAAGTAAAAAAATAAGTGCACAGCCTCTACTTCGACCACATATTTATATGGCATTTTTCTGTAAATGTTGTGCACATTTTATATTTATTTGCTTTATTATTAAGTTAGAAAAAGTAAAACATGCCTATTTATTTATTATTATTATTATTATCATTATTATTATTATTAAATTTGACAATTTTATGTTATGATCAGTTTGATTTCACAGTAATTGACATGGGGTTCAGATTTTAAAAAGGTGTTCTGAATGGGCACCTTTTTTGAACTAAATTCTATTAAAATAAAATTAACATTTATGTATCACATTTTTTAGTTGTCTTTTGTCAGGTTTGTTCAGTATGTGTGCTACAGGAACAAAACATTTTATACAAAAAAAATAACTTTCTGAAAGGTCAGCAATATTTAAAAAACAATGTTTTAGGAATAAAAAGTTCTTTGCACAAGATGTGAGACTGATAAATGGACTGTGCCCCCTCCCCATCCACTCAGCCTCTCAGCAACTCACACAGACGCACTGTGAGATCCATAAACGGACTGTGATGCCCCCCAATCTACGTGCACACACACACACACACATACACACACACACACACACACACACACACACATACACAGGGGCCCCTGAGGTTTGTTAAAAATGGGAATAAAAACAAAATAATAAAATGTTGTTTTTGTTAGTATGTTTTTGGGCAGGTTGCTATAACAACTAGGCTTTTTACACACACACACACACACACACACACACACACACACACACACACACACACACACACACACACACACAC
>JBBIGC010141171.1:0-20626 GCA_037576955.1 Lepidarchus adonis | reverse complement strand
GTGTGTGTGTGTGTGTGTGTGTGTGTGTGTGTGTGTGTGTGTGTGTGTGTGTGTGTGTGTGTGTGTGTGTGTGATAACTGTCATTCTGATGAGCACCTGTTGCTAAGGAACGACCCACTATGCTGCAGCAAACCATTAACTTACTAATTAAAAAAAGGAGTTGAAAACCTTATTATTGAAAAGATTGTAGTCAAGCTGCAGCCTGTTTAGTCATATGTGTAAAAATGTGACAGTAATGACAGCTAAGCCACATCAAATTCCAAACCTTGTGTTACTTCAAGGCAAGCTTCTCATCCAGGCTTTGATGGCAAAACAGCTAAACATAAAATAGCTAACATAAAATGGAATTTGGAAAACAAGATGGACTGCCCGTAGCAAATAACATTCAGGTTAATCTGGCAAACACTGTGGAATCTGGTATTTGTATTGTGATTCATAGCCCTATGAGTTATGGAAAAAATTATGTCACTGAATTGCCAAAACTAAAAATGACCCTGACATTGTTTAAAGCCTTTTTGTGGAATTTTTGCAGAATTGTTTTTTTTAAGCAATAGTGCACTCAAGGTTGACTCTAATCTTAAGACACATCGTCACTGTGATGATCAAGAGCACTTGCCTTCGGCTAATCTCTGAAATCAAATCACATTTGTGATGTTGTTCACGATAACACATTCCTGCTTGTATTATGTTGCTTAAATAATGCACTCCAACAATCCTAATTTTGTCCTTTCTCTTTTTTACATGGTGCTGACTGCCTGTTGGATGTGACCATGGTGTACACTCACAGGTAAGCCTGTCATTTTTCTATTTTCAGTTTGTCAGGAATAGGAAATGTGGCACCATAATGGCTGTTATAAAGAAGGCAGCTAAAGTCTCTTACCATGATGATTTAAAACATCACATGTCAGAACAAGCCCACACCAGGTTCTCACTGATGGAGAGCATCATTGACAATGCAGTTACAGTCAGTGAAGAGTAGCTCTTCTTTCTGCAAAAGTAAAAAAAATATATAGATTAATTAATAAATAACAAAAATTTGGCTTTTTTGTGATTTTAGGACTAAAATATTAATTTCATTGAGGGGACATATTCCAAAGAGATTTTACAGAACAGGTTGATGAAAACTTACTGTTTTATTGTTTAACAAAGAAAATACTGTGCCCTCTTATTATATTCCTATTCACTGCAATGTTTCATGCAAATTCTATGAACAATATATAAGGAAAAGCATATATGAATTCCTATACAATTAGAAGACTTGTAGAATTTTAGACACTGAAATATTTGATTCTGAATGTGAAGAACAGTGAAAAATCGAAACAGAAATACTGCCTTACCCAGTGATATCTCAGAGAACATGCACCATGAACATACACATATTCTAGTTAGATTCTACAAAATTTGTTAATTGGGTTTATGTAACAACATGGTTGATCTGTCCTCATTAACTAAATGCAAGTGGCCATGAGTTTTGAGTTTCTTTTGAGTTTTGGAACAGTTATAGTTGGGGCATTTTATGGAAGCAATTTATCCAAAAATCTGAAAAATGATTTGAAAAAACATTGCCTTCAATTCATCAAAAAACAAAACAAAAAAAACATAAAACAAATGACCAAAAGCATGTACTTTCTGTATTCTCAGTGGTTCTCATGTGTTCTTAGGTAGCTTGTCTTGACCTTGACATTCTTGGTTATGGTGCTTCTCAGTTGCCATTAAGGCCCCATAAGGCAGATTAAAAGCAGGGAAGGTGTTTTTCTGGCCTCTCGCAGCAGTTGTCGGAGGCCCTTGTGGTAAATATCAGTGAAATAAAGGTGATTGTAAAAGCAGGGATCAAAGCTGACCTGTGACCAAGCTGCCATAACTGAAACACAAACCAGCTGGCAGCTGTAGTCTTCACTCTGCTGAGTTACTTTCCCCATCTGCACCCTGGAGCAACCTCCGGATTTAAAGCAAAGAGTTGGCTGGTGGTTTAAGAGGCTACTTTCTTTAAGAGGCTAGATGAGGGAATAAAACCATGTAAAATATTGCCATTAAATATGGTAACTGAAAGGTATCTTCAGTACTGCTTATTATGTGGTTATTGTAAGATAAGTATAAGATTTTTAGAATTTTTTAAGCAGTAATACCAAGTGAAAATGTTATTTCTAGGAAATAAATAAATTAAAAGAGAAAAGTATTACAAAAAAGATTTAACATAACCTATGTTTTAGATGTTTTGTCCTGCCCACAATTTGTGCGGTGAAGGAAACATTGCTGCTGAATAATAATCCATTTTATCCTTAAAGTTGGCATTTTACCATGGGCTATGTACCAATAGTAATTTCTTCCCATAATTTTGCATTTTACTGTGGGATAAGCCCCCTCACCCAACTAGCACCCCAACCCATTTAATGATAAATTTGCCATTGCAAAGGCATTGTATGTGCTGGTCCTTTCATCCTTTCAGCGTACAGACACGAGTAGTGATCAGCATATGATTAAGGGTTAAGAGACAGAACGAGAAAGAGAGAGAAACATTTATCATACTGACATGCTTCTGACTACAATGGAAATTGCCACTTGCCAAAGGCCAGCCCTGTCACTATTTCTGAAGGAATGGTAATGCATACGTAGCTGAAATGCTGCTGTTAGCCTCAAACAAAAAGAGACAGCACAGGTAGTCCGTGGAGTGGAGATAGTGGGGAAAGTCTGAAAGGACTTCATGCTACTGCTGCATGCTTGTTCTTAGGTGGTTATCTGCAGGTTTTGAGTCAGTAATAGATTAATAGGTGGTCCTTGATGTGCTTTACCCATTTCCCTCCAGTGAAAGAGACCTCTGCAAGGTGCAGACATAAGCACATTGCATTGTGCCTGTGGATGAATTGCGTGAGCAGGCTTGTCTTGAACTGCTAGTAAAGACGGATGTCCTCCTCCTGCTGGAAGAAGAGGTGTTTTCTTTCCTGAGGCAGATGACAATGACTAAGCAGGCTGTTAAAGGCCAAATTCAAGTGACCTATCATGGACTCCTCCATTCTGTCAATAGCTAGGTGTTGCGAACAACTACTGTTGGACATTTGTCATACTGGGTCTACAGCAGGTCTGCTACAGCAAGTGGAAGACACATTGCTTCACTGGATTTCAACTATGAAATGTTACTTAAATAATGGAATTTAAGTTCAGAATAGTTGATTGTAAGCATTGATTAACTGTACAAGGCTAAAGGCAGGCATGAGTTAAGGTCATGTTTGCAATTTGAGTGTGTTCTGAGCGATACTTTTGATGATTTTCTGCTATACTGCTTTTTGTAAAGTCGCCCTTGAATAGTTTAAGAGTTCACAGGGCCACACTCCTCTTTGTAGGGCCACTGAGAAGGAAAATGTCAAAATCATCTACAGGTCTGAAAGTAAAAGGGCTGTAGTCCATAAGTAACCCAGTATTTATTTGGTTTCTGTGCTCAAGCATGTTAGAATTGGAGTTAACTTTGGGAAGGTATTTTGTGTAAATGTGTGTAATTACTTACCAACGCCCCCTGAAGCTGGGAACAGTCTGTAAGTACGCCTTTGACTTCCATTAGGCTGCACCATAAATAATTTGTTCATTCATTATTGAGTATAAAAATAATAATAATGGACAAACATTTATTGCAGTTAACAAAAGGTGCAATTATGCCAATGATTCAGCTAATGTATCCCATGCGTTCTTTACTCTGTGCTGTAAGTATCCTGACCAGCCACTGTTTCACTTGCTTGTTTCTGTGCATTTTTGATAAATCATGCAGAGAGAAGATCCTGGGTTTGATTTCCGGCAGGGGCAGCCTGGGTCCTTTCTGTATGGATGTTGCATAAGCTCTATGTGTCTGTCTGAGTTTCCCCAGGGAGCTCCAGATTCCTCTGATAGTCAAACCACACCTGTCCAGTGTGTTTCTCTGCTGCTTGCCCTATGAGTGTTGGGACAGTCTCGAACACCACTCCTAGATGCTGGTTAGGATAAGTGGCTCAGAAAATGAATGAAGGAACAGGTGGACAGATGGATGGATAAATAAATGAATGAATGAATGTGCTTGTGTAACTTAACAGTAATCTACTTTGGTCAAATTGATGCAGGTCAGTCTTTAAAGGAGTAGTGTTGTGAAAAAGGAAATGTTCACAATCGACACGCTGTGCACAGAACTCAAATCAGCCAAGACATGCTGGGAGTGCAGCACAACACTAACACTTTCGCTACACCCCAGTGTTTAGCCACACTGTGAAGTTTTGTTCAGCTCACATTAAATTACATTTTTACTCTAAACATGTTTTGACTAACTGGTCACATTTGAGGTTGAAAATATCAAACCATTTATTAAGCACTTTTTTCTTTATTGATTGCTTTATTGATTGATTGATTGATTGATTGATTTAATACATTTCTCCTTCACACTTGTCATAAATGAGGAGACAGATCAAGACAAGGCTTTTTTTTCACCATCCTGGAAATTACAGACCACCAGCTATTGCAGAGGGAAAAGTTCATATTTAAACAAGCTAGTGGGTTGAAACCAGAAAAAAAGTTCTAAATAAATGGGGCAGCTTAGGCAAGAGACATGAGACTTACTAAGACAAACAGAGGGATTATGAAAGGAAGGAGATGATCGGGAACAGGTTTGTCAGAGAGTTGTTTTTAGGAGAGGAGGGAGTGACCTGGCCTGTGATGTGAAAACAACATATTAATACTGATATTTGGTCCAGATTATGCAGCCCTTAATTTCTCAATCGTTTAACCAGGATGGATGTAAAAACTCAAACTTGCACACAAACTGTACTGTATATAGGCACATTTTGCGTCAGATTAGTTACAGAATGGGATTTTTAATGGGATGCAAATTGCTTTGCTAGGAATCAGTCCTTCCTGTGCTCATGAGGGCTTATCTTTCCTCTCTAAATGTCATTCTTGGTAACCTGCTGATGCAATCTAGGGCCTATTGTTTCATTAATGTTTGTGCGACCTGCTCTTCAAAAAAGCACTAGGCTTGGGAAAGGAGGTGGTAATAAGGTAATGAGTGAGAGCAGGACAGGTTTGTGTAAACACGCCTTTTGAGCTACAGTCAAATAGATCTTTTTATACATGTGTTTATATCTGCTATTAGTTTTCCCATTGCTCTACAGTCTACATTATAGTGGAGTCTGGGTGAGTAAGTGAGATGGTCAGGCACAATGAGTCAGGTGGTGATTTGTAATGTATCATCACTGGATGGAGTAAAATGAGAAGTGTGAGTTGCAGTGGAGAGAAAATGCCTGCTGCTTACTTCTACAAACGGCTCCCCATAGGTACCTGCTTGCTTTCATACAGTCTTTTACTTGGCACAGCTGGGCAAGGGCTTTAGGGAGCAGAATACTAAGAGAGAGAGCTGTGGTTCAGAACTAATCCAATGTTCAAGGGGGCAGTTATTTAGACACTCAGAGGCAATCATTTTGCACTTAATGAAGATGAACGTTCTCAGCCACTGTAAATTGAGACTAATAGAGAAATATTTTCTCCTCTGAGGGTTTTTTGAACAGTGTTGTGCAGTGTAGAACTGTTCTTCAAAGGCTCTTAAAAACAAGTCTTTCATTTCATATTGTAGTCTTAAGGCTGATAGCTAGCTGAGTAAAATGTAAATGTGAAATTAAATTAAATTCTTATTTCCCTTTGATTTAACATTCATTTGCTCTTCAACATTTTTGGAACATTTCTACACCATTCATTCACAAAGATAAAGTCAAAGTGATGTGATGAAAAATGGTTTGCTACAAACTACTGAAATCTATTAATGATAAGAACCAGGAATTACAATTTCCAAAATAAAAATATGATCATTTCCTTATTATCGAAAATGGGCAGTGAACCTACACTTGTCTTCTGAGTTGTTGTAAGTAATGATGCTGGTACTGTTGTGGCTAATTAAACTATTTTGCCTTACAACAGCGTGTATGTGCCCCTCCACCAAGAAAGCACAAAATGTGTCCTTGGCCATGATTTTTTCAGAAAACTCCAGTATGACTGTTGTGTAAGGCATTGAGCGGCATACTCACAATCTTGACATGTAAAATTCCTCTAGAAAATTTCACATTTCACATGTAAATGACTTTTTGACAGTTCAATTATGATTCCCCTTTAAAGAACACATAAAATAATGTTCAAATGTGAAGATCATGTTTTTCTTTAACAATCATTTTTTTCAAGGTTCTACTCCAATTAAAACATTTAATAGAACCGTATGTCCAAGCCAAGAACCATAAAGATACTACAGTGATTGCATGTTGGTAATTAATTATGGGCAAGGCTTGCTTTGTAAATGTCAGATATTTGTTTTGTTTACCTGGAGGTCACAACAAGCTACTGTTTATGTGAACATAACCTTTAGTTGGACTGTGTGAATCATGTGGATTTTCATACCACACCACTAAAATACATCCTCCACAAACCTGAAGCAGTTACCAACAGCAGTTACATCGCCAAGCAATGAAAACCAGAAACTTCCAAATGACTTATTCATGAAGCTCCGTCTGCCCACTGCTGAAGAAATGCAATCCCTGCTCAAGTTAAGAGGAATTACTCTGAATCCGCAGACTCTGCAAAGTTATATAACCAACACCCTCCTCACTCTGGACTCCAGAAAGGTTTGTTTGTTAGTGGGATTCCTCATCCAATCCAGTTCCTCTGCCTGGTTATGTTTAATAATGCCGTGCAAATGCTCTGATGGGTGATGTTATGTAAAAGGCCTAATGGATGTACATGGTGATTATTTATGTAATATTGATTTTGATTTCCAGTAGTTCAGGTCAAATTTTTTATATTAAAGAAGTCAATTGAGATTTATCAGTAAGATTAATTTTTTTTAAATTATTTTATAATTTTGAGATGTAGTGGTATAATTCTGAGATGTGTGTTTATCATGGGTTTTGTCAAATATTTTAAAAACATTTGTCTCGGGGGCATGGGTTCTACTGTATGTTTGCTTCTGGCTATGTGTGTGTGTGTGTGTGTGTGTGTGTGTGTGTGTGTGTGTGTGTGTGTGTGTGAGTGTTTAGAGGTCATCGCTGTGCTTTCATTTTTATATATACAGGCAGAAGTCAAAATAAGTTATGATTATCTGTTATCTAGTCCATAGAGCATTGCCTTTGATTTGATTGAACAGTAAAAAAATTCATGTCATAGACTGAATTTTTTCCAAGTTATGGTTTCTGGAACATTCCACTCAAAACCCCATTAAAAACTGTTACATGGTTTAAGAGAGCCTATGAAAAGTAATACCAACAGTTATATCAGTTTTAAAATGGGCAATATGGGATGTCAATGATGGTTTGTCTGGTTCAACTTTTTTGCAAACCTCAAATCTACTATATATAACATAGTATCAGGAATCAAAAATCAGAAGAAAAAAAAACTTTATTGATCTGGGGTGAAATTGTTCTGGAAAATCTGGAAAAACTGGAAATGGAAAAACTGAAAAACTGGAAAGTCATTTTTTCACAAAATATGATGCTATGATGCTATGTTTTTGCCATATCGCCCACTCCTGCTAAGAGAGTCATACAGTCTGTTGAATAGTACTGAATGAACTCTTTCATAATGGTGACTCAGAGTATTTCAAGGTGCTCCATGACCCTTTGAGTGCCTGAGTTGAACAAGAAGTGTCCCTTCACATTACAGCAGTGACTTACTGTAGGAGATGGAGGACAGCTTTTGATGCTATTGCCTCTTATTAGAACTCTCAGGGCAACTGTGTAACTGCCCCAATGGTGGCTGTCAAAGTGCTACTACTGTAGCATCCATACTGAAGCATTTGCCCTTAAGCAATACTGTTATCTTCTGCGAAACGGTGCACAGTGGGGGCCGACGCTTTTCCTAGAAACTACTTGAGTTAAAAGCTATGTCACAGAAAATAAAGGGTTCTCTGCTGCAATGCCCTAGAAGATCTAATGGATCAATGGCTGGTTTCATTGGAGAGAAGCAAATGAGCTGTGCAAGTGTAAAAATCTTTTAACCTTAAAAGAGCCTTGTAATAATCTAGGATCTATACAAATAAAAATAGTATCTAGAACTCATACATGTCTAGGGCATTTATTTTTTGAGGGTACATGAGCTTTAAGGGTTTCAGAATCTTTAAGTTATAAAATATCACCAGCTTGGATTTTTGTCATGTTTTCTGTAAACTGTGATTACTCCTGACACTGGTTGAGCTTGTCAACTACATTTCTTATCAGTTATCTTTTTCTTTTTCTTTTTAACAGTGAGTGGAACACCTTGCAGTGTGAGCTGTAATTTGGCTGTGCAGATGGCTCTACAGTAAATGTTGCAGCGTTCAAAGTGCTTGACAGTAGCTCTTTGAGTTTTATAGTTTTAAATTTTGCCCCTTTTGAAATTGTTTCTCCTGCAATCTCTTTATCATCCTCTATGTTGAGCCTTAGTCCTTTTTCTCCCAGACAAGTGATGGACTAGATAAGCATACCCAGGCCCTGGCGATCGATCTCAACACTTCAGTGCCCCAGGCTAGCCATTTAAATCCTGCCCAGGGTTCACTTATGACACACTGGTTTTAATAGAGATGGACTGTAAAGGGAGTTGCAGACTGTGTTTTAAATATTACATTAATTTCTACTCAAAATAGTGTCAGATTTATTCATATTTAAATACCTTCCTATATGAACATTTATTACATGTTAAACTGCTTACTATGCACTACACACTATTGGTTTGCAAACATACGTAGATGTAGCATGTGAATACACATTGGGCATAAAATGCTTATAGTATTTTAGGATGACTTAATTAGACACTAGTTCCAGATGTATATATTGTCATCTGACCATAACTGGACAGTAAATAAAGTGTTGTTGTTGTAATTTTGACTGTATCACATTATTCGAACTGAAACAACAACTGTAAGATTAAATCTTGGCTTTAAAGGGTCAATATCTTTATTTATTTATATAGTCTATAGTTTGTTTACAGTCCATATGCCTAATTTTAAAAAGATTAACAGGAAAAATAATTGTTTTGTGATATTAAAGAAGACACACACACACGCACACACATGCACACGCACAGACACACGCACGCACACACACACACACACGCACGCATGCACGCACACACACACACGCACACGCGCGCACTCACGCACACACACACACACACGCATGCACGCACACACACGCACACACATGCACACGCACGCACGCACGCACGCACACACACACGCACACACGCACACGCGCGCACTCACGCACACACACACACACACACACACATACAGTGGTGTGAAAAAGTGTTTGGCCCTTCCTGATTTTGTCATCAAACAAATTTTAATATTAGTTAAAGACTAATAATATGGACAACACAAGTAAACACAAACAGTGAAGGATTTTATAATTAAGGGAGGGAAAAAATCTAAACCTACATGGTCCTGTGTGACAAAGTGATTGCCCCATAAACCACATTGGAGGAACCACCTTTTTAAGATCATTCCACAGCATCTCAATAGGATTCAGGTCAGGACTTTGACTAGGCCACTTGCTGGTGTGTTTTGAATCATTGTCCTACTGCAGAACCCAAGTTCATTTCAGCTTGAGCTCAAGAACAGATGGTCAGACCTCGTTTTTGCTAGACAGCAGAATTCTTGGTTCTATTTTTCACAGCAAGTCTTCCATGTCCTGAAGCAGCAAATCAGCCCCAGACCATCACACTATAACCATCATATTTTACTGCTGGTATGATGATCTTTTTCTGAAATTCACTGTTACTTCTACACCAGATGTAATGGGACACGCACTTTCCAAAAAGTTCAACTTTTGTCTCGTTAGTCCACAGAGTATTTTCCTAAAAGTCTTGGGGATCATCAAGAACTTTTCTGGCAAAATTGAGATGAGCTTTAATGTTCTTTTTGCTCAGCAATGGTTTCCGTCTTGGCACTCTGCCATGGAGGCAGAGTCTCTTTTGCCCAGTCTCTTTCTTATGGTGGAGTCATGAACACTGACCTCAATTGAGGCAAGTGAGGCCTAAAGTTATTTGGATGTTGTTGTGGGATTTTTTGTGACCTCTCAGATGAGTTGTCACTGCGCTCTTAGGGTAATTTTGGTCAGACGGCTGCATGGGAAGTTTCACCACTGTTCTATGTTTTCGCCATTTGTGAATAATGGCTCTTACTTTGGTTCACTGTCCCAAAGCTTTAGAAATGGCTTTATAACCTTTTCAAGATCTCAGTTAATTTCTTTCTCATTTGTTCCTGAATTTCTTTGGATCTTGGTATGATGAGGATCTTTTGGTTTACTTCACTTTGTCAGGCAGGTCTTATTTAAGTGATTTTTTAATAGAGTGTGGCAGTAATCAGGCGGGTGTGTGTATGTGTATGTGTGTGTGTATGTGTGTGTGTGTGTGTGTGTGTGTGTGTGTGTGTGTGTGTGTGTGTAATATATATATATTCTAAGAAAATATGTTGGAAAATATTTTATGCTAAAATAAGTGATTCTCGGGAGAATAACAAATAAAGGCAACAACTGTAGGATATGGGCAGTAGTACTGTAGCTCAGTGGTTAGGAACTTGACCTTGTGGTCACAGGTTTAAGAAAGGTTTTTGAGCAAGGTACCAGTCCACTACACTGCTTCTTAAGCACTGTTGTTAGCTGCCTGTTGCTCCGTGTGTGGATCGTTTAAATGCAGAGGTCACATTTTGTTATGGTACACTTTGTGTGATGAGGTGTGCTCACAATGACAATCAGTCATTTTCACTCACACTTCTAACTATAGAGAAGTACTTGTCCTTGTGGCATAACTAAATGTAGAACATGAGTTTAACACTTGCCATAAAATGCTAATAGGCATGATGACTGTGATGACTATTGTTTTCCCTCTACACTCCAGCACATTAGATCTGATCTGAAACTATTGTCATAACACTGGAATGCACAATTAGAGATTTAATTTTAAAGCATCATGTTCTTTTTATACATAGCTGCCAACTGCTGCTCGTTTGCTCTCGTCCAGCTGTGTCACCTCATCATTAGTTCATGCACCAGAGGGAGAACTGCAGGTATATACTGTTGGTGGGTGCAGGTGGAACAAATGTATTTGCAGTGTTGTTGTCTCATTAGCAGCATAATTAGTGTCAGAATCAACAGATTGGTACATTGTTAAAAGCAAGTTCTACTGGTGAGCTCAGCAATAGTAAATAACCTGGCAGAGTAAACAACACCACAGAGCTGCACTTCACAAATCTAAGGTCAAGATCTATAGTGGGTCAAAGACATTTTTAATGGGTCACCAACTGCCAAAGTCAATTATTATTATAATTATGATTATGACTATGATTATGAGTATGATTATGAGTATGATTATGAGTATGATTATGACTATGATGATTTTATTTTTATTTTTATTATTATTATTATTATTATTATTATTATTATTATTATTATTATTATTAACAACAATGCATTAAATACATTTCCAAATTAAAGATAGTTCTGCTCTCCTGATCTGTTCAGCTTTTCCTGTGACCCTGATCCTGGCCTCTTGTATTCAGTCAAAGTTGCATGGATTGATGTTTCAGAGTTTTGCCAACAGCAATGTAATACAGTAATGTTTTTGGTACATATTAGCATTTGTATTGTCTGTTTCATGTGTTTGTTAGCTAGAGACTAGTGTATTGCTAGCTAGATAACATTATTTATCAGTGTGAGCCGCATTTGCTAAGATTGTCTTGTTAGCTCCAAATGACATTCTGACCCCAACTGTAGTCTTGGCCCTGATGTGAATTAGGCAGCAGAGTTCATTAATTCAACATTGTTTTGACATTATTAGAGTCAGTAATTGTGTGTGTTATATGTGTATTAGTTACAGTAAAGCAGGTGTTTTTCAGGATTCAAGGACCTGGTTAACTGTCAGCTTTACTGGAACTTAGAAAATAAATTAGCCTTAAAATTTAACTCAGGCAATTCTCACTGGTGCCCAGTTTTCATTGGTTTGCTTTGATCCTTTTCTGTTCTGTTCATCCCAAACCAGCTGAATAGAGTCTGGAGACTGAGCTGCTGTTCCATGATTTAAAGTCGCCTAGTTTTCTTTTTCTAAAATTTTTTTAAACCTGAATAATCAGTCTGTTTTTGTCTAAAGTTTTTTCTTCTTCTCTCCAATCTGATTGCAATATACAGTACTACTTCCTGCAGCATTGCCGTAATAATGTATCAGAGGCTGTATAAACAGTTTCTGCTCTGCCTTTGTACAGAAAGAGGGGTTTGATTGTTGTCAACAAAAGTTTGGGCGCCTGTAGAAATGTTTAAGTTTGGTTTAACTTTCATGGATTAATTTGCTCCCATTGCTGCAGGAAAACATTAGTTTAGCTAATTTCTTTGAGTGTAATAAAATAATATTATAGAATATTTAAGTTTTTAATTAATTTATTTATTTATTTATTATTTGTTTGTTTGTTTATTTAACAGTGTATAAATATTTAAGGTAATTAACTATAATTTAACTGCAGTAAAAAAAAACTGCAGGAAAACTGCATCAAACTGCATTAAAAACAGGGAAAATTTGGGGTTATGAAATTTTTTACCAGTTGTGTAAATAAACATTTTATGGCAATTTGTGATGTTTTTTTGTAAGCTTGTTTCCCATGGAAATACCAAATTTTCTTTTTTGGGTCTTTCTGGGCTAAAACTTTTTGGAAACTCTGGAACGGACCTTTTCTGCTCCTCAAGGGGTTAATGGAAGAATCTATGCACTGGAAAACCTCAAGACCTTTATTTGAGTAATGGAATGGGGATGTATGGAGAAGAGACTGCTCTTGATACTTTATAATATCTGAAATATGAAACCAATATTTACATAACATTTAATGAATTTAGATAAGTACATTGATGATTACAATTTTAAATGTATGTACAGAATTTGATGAGTAGCTATAATTACAATCGGACACTGGAACTGCAATTAGAAATCTATTAAAGGAGAGAAATATAAAATGTGGAGTCCCAAAAGTATAACACAGAGAGAGAGAGAGTGTAGCTTTGTAGAGCACCTATCTCGGTTCACTTAGACCTCAGCCAGACCGTAAGGCTCCAATAGAACAATTCAGCATTATGACAGAATAGTGTTAAATAATGATCCTAAAGAATTAAACTATGCAAATCAATAATTATTACCAATATTTTAGCTTAATTTCATGGAGTTTCACAGTCACTGTAAATGAGAAAATATCCCTCTGACTCAGAGACACAGTTGCTTATAATGCTTAGAGCAAGAAACAGCCCTGGATGAGATTGTACTGCTCGGTTGTTCTTCTTGATTATATTACTGCTGAAGAAAAAAACAATATATTGTATGTGAGTGTGTTCCTCTCCCCAAGGAAGCCCAGCATTTACAGACACCATCCAGTACCTGCTTGAGCTCATTAATCCTTTATTAAATTAAAACAGGTGTTGCTGGTGGAATTTAATTCACAATTACATATGAAAATTGTAGTGCACTAAGGAGTATGGAACTAAACAAGTGTTCTTCAAACGCAAACAAAAATGTTGATTTTTAAATAATAAGGCATTTTTTTATGTTTTACAGTAATTATATTTAATCGTATTTAGAGAAAAACACTTACTGCCAAAATAAATAATTTTTAACTATTTTCAATTCTTGTGCACAGTACTGTAAACAGACTACAGGTCAAATACCTCATAGAATGATTGTCCTTATTTTTACCCACTATGTGACTCATTTTTTAGAAGAAAAAATGACATACAATTATAAAAACACATGTGAGTCATGTAGTGACTAATTATGTACTATATATACACAGGTATATCTGAAAAAAAAGGAATATCAAGAAAAAGTTCAATATTTCTTGACATTCCTTTCAGAAAGTGGAATCCATATATTATATACGTAGATTCATTACACAAAGATATGTCAAGCCTTTATTTTTTGGAATTTTGATGATTATGGCTTTCAGATAATAAAACCCAGAATTCACTGTCTCAGAATATCATTGTGTCACACACTAATCAGCTAATTATCTCAAAACACTTGCAAAGGTTTCCTGAGCCTTTAAATGCTCTCAGTCTGGGAGACTGAGGAGGGTAAGCCTCTAAAGGTCATTGCTAAAGAAGCTGGTTGTTCCCAGAGTGCTGTTTCCAAGCATATTTATATTTATAGAAGGTGAGTGGAAGAAAAATGTGTAGTAGAAAAGATTCACCAGTTACAGGGACAACCGTCTTGAGAGGATTGCCAAGTGAAATCCATTTAAGAATTTGGGGGAGCTTTGAGTCAGCGCATCATTAGCCACTATGCATAGCTGAATACTAGACATGGGCTACAAATGTTGCATTCCTCATGTCAAGCCACTCCTGAACCAGAGACAACATCTGAAGTGTCTTATCTGGGCTAAGGAGAAAAAGTGCTGGCCTATTGCTGAGTGTCCAAAGTCCTCTTTTCAGATTAATGTAAGTTTTGCAAATCATTTGAAAATCAAGGGCCCAGAGACTGGAGGAAGAGTGGAGAGACACAGAATCCATGTTACATGAAGTCCAGTCTGAAGTTTCCACAGTCAGTGATGATTTGGGGGCCATGTCATCTGCTGGTGTTGGTCCACTGTGTTCTGAAGTTCAGTCAACGCAGCATCTACCAGGAAATCTTCGAGCACTTCATGCTTCCTTCTGCTGACAAGCTTTATGGAGATGCTGATTTCATTTTTTAGCAGGACTTGGCACCTGCTCACACTGCCAAAGGTACCAAAAGCTGGTTCAACGACAATTGTGTTACTGTGCTTGATTGGCCAGCAAACTCAACTGACCTGAAACCCCTAGATAATCTATGGGTTATTGTCAAGAGGAAGATCAAAGCAACTTGTGCTTCCATCACACCTCAGCTTGCCTCCATGCCACTTCACATTAATGCAGTATATTATGCAAAAGGAGGCCCAATCAAGTATTGAGTTGCCCCCTTTAACATCAATGACAGCTCGTTGTCTTTTGTGGTGGTTGCGGATGAGGCTTTTTATCTTAGCTGCCCAATCTTGCTGCAAAAAGCCTTCAGTTCCTGTAAATTCTTGGGCTGTCTTGCATGAACTTTGCCCCCACGGGACTCAGGGCAAAGTCTGTGGCTGTGGTACTGCCCACTGAACGCTGGGCACAGTCTGAGGTAATGCCCATGGGGTCTGGGACACTGTCTGTGGCCATGAATGTCCACTGTGCCAATATGGCCACTCTACCTTAGGCTGCTGCCTGAATGCAGTCCACGATGCCGGCCATGGCTGGAAACCAGCGCAGTGCAGCAGAGGGGTCAAGGGTTAGCGCAGTGTCGAGCATGCTGTTGCCATCGTGGATGAAGGCAGGTGCAGGCTCGGCAACACTGGGCTCTCTGACTCTGGAACTGCCGTGGGTGAGCCGGGACTCGCTGGACCTGGCTTGGGAAAGCTGGGACTCGCTGGACCTGGCGTGGACAAGCTGGGACTCGCTGGACCTGGCGTGGACAAGCTGGAACTTGCTGGACAAGGCGTGGGCGAGCTGGGACTTGCTAGACCTGGCGTGGGTGAGCCGGGACTCGCTGGACCTGGCTTGGGAAAGCTAGGACTCGCTGGACCTGGCGTGGACAAGCTGGGACTTGCTAGACCTGGCGTGGGTGAGCTGGGACTTGCTAGACCTGGCGTGGGTGAGCTGGGACTTGCTAGACCTGGCGTGGGTGAGCTGGGACTCGCTGGACCTGGCGTGGGTGAGCTGGGACTTGCTGGACCTGGCATCTAGACAAGCATGTTAAAGATAAAGGTTATAAGACCATCTCCAAGCAACTTGATGTTCCTATAAGAACACATATTGTTCAGAAGTTTAAGGTCAATTGGAGTGTAGCCAACCTCCCTGGACGAGGCTGCAAGAGGAAAACTGATGACAAATTGAAGAGACTGATGATACAAATGGTAACCAAAGAGCCCAGAACAACTTCCAAGAGATCAGAGGTGAACTCCAAAGACAAGGTACTGTACATCTATGTCAGATTGCACCATTTGTCGCTGTTTAAGCCAAAGTGGACTTCATGGAAGATGACGGGGGAGGACTATGTGTCTATGTGTGTATATTTATAACATAAAATATATATAACACACATGAACTAGTAGAAAATAATCAGTATTGTCAGTTTATGACATGCTTTGACTGTGTTTGACTTAGTGTAAACTAATTACAAATGTAAATAAAAAATATGGAATATGGAATTTTACAATGGTTTTGACCATTCCTCAGCCATTTAGAATTCATAGTCAGACCTAACCACCCTTATAGTCCTGACTGAGCTGGATGATAAATAAAATAACAACACATTTATCAGGCATTTCTCTATATGTAATACATCACTGTGCAAAACCACACATTTGTTCTGTGAATGTGACTCTACTTGTAAAAGATATAAATTAGCCCAATCTAAATACATTTTTTATTTTATTTATGGTGAAGCTGCTCAAAATAATCAGTCTGTAGTTGTTTGCCTTATTTTATTACCTTGGAGAGAGTGAGGGCTTACTGTAATAGCCCATTTATACCATGTATATGAAACTGTATAGTGTAGCTGTCAGAACAAAACCATTTTATTTTGTTTTACATTTTTTCACATAATATAAAACATCAGCTGGAGGATTTGATACCAAAATCAATAGCCAATGGTACTTTACTCTTGATTACCCTCTTCATAAAATGTTATTTCAGCAATAAAAACAAGTCCATTTTTTTCTGAATTTTCTTTTATTTATTTATTTAGAATGTAGACACAAAATAAAACTCATCTCTTCCTCCAGGTCCCCTCCCAACTATCTCTATAGCCTCCAGCATATCATAGACTGTCACCAGGGCAAAGCATGAGCATGCTATCATGTGCTCAGAGGTAGAATGTGAGATCCTTCTCAACCATAGCTAGCTTATTAATTACCTGTAGATGCAGATGAAGTTGTCAGTACCTCCCTTAGTTTTTGTCTTCTATGAAGAGTGTAACCTCTTTGGTGCTGGTGGTAGGCTCAGTGCTAATGTTAGAAGAACGTTGCATTTAGCATTACACATATTGCTGAGAACATTATATGCATTAAGTATCAAAAAACACAATTTGGCAGCTCTCAGCTGATGTGTTTAGTGTTGCTCTTGGTAATGAGAGATTGATTTAGAATTAGTCGATACTTGGTAGTAGAGCTGGGCAATATGACAATATTTATCATTATTATGATAAATTGTGGCCACAATAAGATTGTCTGAGCAGATTGTGATATCTATACTTAAAAAGTTAGATTAAACTTCATGTTTTATTTTAAAATAACATAATTAGTCTTGCTAAAGTAAACTTGAGGAACAATAATATAATTTGTACTCATTTTAAATATAAATAAAAATATATATGCAGCTCATTTTCATGACATCACATTTTTTTCTCAAAGTATGGTGAAACAATTTTTGCCATATCGCCCACCCCTACTTGCTAGTACCAAAGTAATTCAGTCAAACCCAAGCGTAATGCATCTTTAAATTACATCAACATTTGAATGGGCCAAGGAAAATTGTTCAGAATTGCAGTTGTTTATTCCATTAGCGTCTAGTTTTTTGGCTTCTTTTGTAAAGTTTCTGTTTTGGAGATACAAGATTTTGTTCTGACAGTGACAAATACATATTAGCACTACAATTAATGTTGTTAAACAATCACCTAAATACAACTGCTTGCTCAGAAAAGAATTGACATTTCTGTGGTGAATGGCATTAGATTATTTTGCAAACAGTACATCAATATGGCATATGGCAGCACTTCACATGCAGCAGATTGTTCTACCCTATGCGTTAATGTGCTGTAACATGACACCTGACTTGTGTATTTGGTATCAGCTTTGGTACCGCACCTCATCATCCTGATTGAAACAGCATGCGGTTTATTCTTGGGTGCTGTCAGTATGGCTGAGACCTTTGGAAGAGCACATTTACACTAATACCAGAACAAACAGGAGGCTGCTAACAGATCAATAAGCTTGGACGGATGGGGAGCAGGAGCTTTGCGCCGAGAGCACCTCGATTAAGTCCAACACAGACTGAGCCGGCTTTCCGCCTGTCACAAAGGGAGCCTTTTCCTGGAAGAGCTTAGCAGCCCTGGCACTGTGTTGAGTCCCCACAGCATTGTTGCCCATCGGAATGAATTACAGTGCAGTCTGGAGGTGGCTCCCTGGGGCCCTCCAGCTCCCACCTCCTTCCTATCAGCAGGTGGCCCACACAATGCATTTCTAATGGCAGTGCCTGGTGACTGATTCCTTCTCATGTGCTGGGGAATGGTTGTATGATTAGCCGTTTGTGCCAATGAGGACAATGAGTTTTGTGGGATGAGCAGCAATAAGTGCACCTGTTTTGCAATTAACACCTGAAAGGAACCATATTGTTTGTCTTTTTTAAGGTAATTAATTATTATTATTATTATTTCAAATGAGTGCACTGTGTAAACACATTTACATTTTCAATAACCTGTTTTCTGTCTTTACAGTATAAACTCTTTGTCCTAAAGAGTCACCTGCTAGTCCATTCTTTCCTTTGTAATCAAGGGTATAAGTATGCAACATGTCCTCCTTTGGGCAGTAACAGCCTAAGTTTCTAGAAAGGCTTTACAGAATCAGAATCAGAATCAGAAAAAAATGATTGTCCCTAAGGAATTTCTTATGTACTTTGCTTATGTAAATTGCTTATTTATTGCTTATTACACTTTTTCTTTGAGAAAGTGGTTCTCATAACAAAAGATTCTTATTGGGTTCTTTGAAGTCTGTTCCGTAAAGTACTGGAATTCAGTTGTTCTTAATATTTTTGGGTATATAGCTTATTTAGTTGTTTGACATGATATGACTAGAATATTTATATAGCACCTTTCTTAAACTGTAGACATTCAAAATTCTTTTCAGATAGAAAATACAAAATCCAGTAACTCAACTAACTTAAAACATGGTTAAAGAGGCAGTACTTAAAACAATACATTTAAAAGAGAAGAATTTAAACATGCAGTAAAAATTTAAACTGGTCGTGTAAAAATCCAATTGCCATTTTTTTAATATGTATAACTATACATATGTTTAAAGTGGATGTCAGAGGAAAAAATGATACAGATGATTTTTAAACCTTATTCTTTAAATAAGGTTTAATCATGCTGCTAGGTAATCTACAAGGACTCAAGTTTTTATCTACAGTATCCCACAGTTAGCACAGCTTTCTCCCTCAGTATTTTGCTGGAATCCAGGGAGCGGATACTTCAGAGAGCTGCTCTTGGATCAGCCTCTTTCACTGCAGTACTTCCAAATTCCACAAAGTAAAGCTGCTCCTGGAGCGGAGGGCTGGTTGCCTGTCTCACTGTGGCAGCTCAGCTGGTGAAGGAGCGTCCTGCGGGACACATCCTCAGCAGCTAAAAGAACCGTTCTAATCTCCTGGTTTTCTAGCAAGCTGAGGAGGAGAGTGGGTGAGAAAGGAAGTGATGTAGCATCTCGGTTTTACTAAAAACACAAATGAACAAGTGGTTATAAAAACGATAACAGATTTTATGTTGTGTTATTGCTTAGATCTCTAATTAATTTCCTCAGTAACTTTAATGATAAACTTAAGTGTGCACAGACTAATCCAGTTTAATTATTTAATTAGTATGATGCCTGTCATAGGTAGCTAGTGAACAGTCAAATAAGAAAATGTAATCACATTGGTATTAGCATAGTTAGTGCAGTAATACATTCTGAACCGACAGGGTAAGGTCCACACTTTTGATGTCTTTGTTTCAATGTCAAGAAAAGACAAGACTGCGGAAGGATGCAGCTGTCTCTGCATTTACCCTGTCATCAGGTGATTCGAGTTTGTTGCTGCATCCATCCATGGCTGGGAAACCAAGAGAACTCAATTTGTTTAGCTTTCTGTGTGCATCGGACGGCTGTCTCACCCCTCATCATTCATTTAGCGAGACCATGCCTGCACTGAAATGTTCGCTAGCTGACATAGCAGAATTGACAGACAGTGATTTCCTCCAATAATGTTGAGATAGTAGCAGTTTGAAAAGATACGGTGATACTTCACATGAGTTAGCATATAGCCCACACCTTTCCAGAGTTGGTGGTACTGTGTTATAGTGGGAGCCCTAACTATTGGATGGAACTGGAGATGCCTAAAATGTCCAGAAGGTAAAATACAGCCATAAATCACTTTCTGTCAAACAAGTTTGCGTTTAAAATAATAACTTTTGCTCAAGTCATGATTATACATCAACTTGCCAAAACAAATGTGTCATTCATTGCAAGGTTAGAACTTTCCACAGAACACATTTTGCAACAAGCGAGAAATGATCAATATTGAATTAGAGCATGTTTCTGTTATCACAGGGGCTTACAATATACTAGTCATATTTCATATGAATCATGCTGCCAGATATCACTCAAGCTCTGAAGATCTGACTTAAAGGTCATTCAAATGGTGAGAGTGGATTTGTTGAAAGAAGTAAAGTGTACTTGAACTCAAGGAACCTTAAGAATTCGAGCCATAAGAATGTGGTGGGCTTTTGAAGTGTATTGAATCATGCTCTAATTTCAGATTTTATGTACAGGTCCTTCTCAAAAAATTAGCATATTGTGATAAAGTTCATTATTTTCTGCAATGTACTGATAAACATT
>JBBIGC010141156.1:0-20631 GCA_037576955.1 Lepidarchus adonis | reverse complement strand
CTCTCTCTCTCTCTCTCTCTCTCTCTCTCTCTCTCTCTCTATCTCTCTCTCTCTCTCTCTCTCTCTCTCTCTCTCTCCCCTCTCTGTGTGCGCACACAAACCGTCTCTAGTCCTTTTACTTTCACTCTCAAGCGCTCGGCTTACTCTAAATCACGTGACTTTCCTCCAGCAGTTCATCTCATGACACAGTTGCCTTTACTCAGGTTGCTGAGCATTGGTGGGTTGCCATGTTTGTTCTCTCTTTTTCTTCTTGCAAAAAATACAAAAGGGAATATAATTAAATTAATTAAATAATTAAATAATAAGCGAATATAATTCATTGTGGAAATGCTACTTGAACACCTTAAAAGCTTTTCTGGGTTTCTAGGTGAGTGGAAGCCCGACAGTCAAAGAGATCCTCTTATTTCTAACCCCAGCAGACTATCACAGAGCTCTCTCTCATATATAAAGCACGTGCAAAAGTTTTAGGCCCCTGAGAAAAGTAGTTTAGAGGCAGTACGTTTTATTTTTACTATTTTCAGATCACTAATAATAGAATAAATACAAATAAAAGTAATACAGTACGTGTACATTCATGCAATGGCTCGAGGAATCATCAAACCTGCACTATTCTAACAGCTCCAAACACATATCAACTGCTTTTTACACACTAAACACTTTTTAATTGACTGGTTTGTTCTCATTTTTTCTAATGAGAACTTGTGTTTTTGCTGCATAAAGACACTTACTGCTGAGATAAACACAATTTGCACAATTGCCCATGATTTTTTGCACAGCACTGTATATATCTGTATATTACAGTATATTAACTTGTTCATATTAAACCGAAAGGGGTAATAACTTGTGGCAACAAGACAGTAAATTCACTAACTGCCAGCTCAGCCTGCTCATGGAAATTAACTTGGCAGTGGCCATTCAACACTAACTAATCAAAAATACCATAATATATTAGCACTGGGTTTGATTTAAAATTCAGATTGTCCCAGCAAGTAAGAAATATATGTATTTGTTCTATAACAATCTATATTTGCATTGTTTTGTTATTTAATGTATTGTTTATTATGTTATGTAATATATTTAATTTTCTCTTTTCGCTTGGGTGTGTTTTCTTTTGCATTAAATATTGGCCTTTATATGAATATAATATATAACTGCAGCATCTGTTTATTTGTTATGAGGAATAAGCACTGACGGTATTAACTTAGATGCTTTTTAAAATAAAGTAAAAACAATATATAATTATAATTTTCTTCATTTCTATTTACTTTATTTCTATTTATTAAATAAATTATTTGAAGGGTTGTCAAGGGTTGAAAAATACAAAATGACCTGTAAGAGAAGACTCTTACAAACAAAAGTAAATATTTTTCATCTTGAAAATGCAACTCAGTTCATGGCCTAAAAACAAGGTCTATCACTTTCACTTCATTCTCTGCGATCAGTTTAATATTCTCATGCCACAAATAGGGTTTGTTGGTGAGATGAAGCTGACCAGGCTATAATGCCCTCATATTCCCTTTAAAAATAGCTCCCAAAGGACATGTTTTAAGTGCATGAGGATGTTATTCCTTTGTTTACAATAAACATTGTGTCATAACTTGCTGTAATAAAGCACAACAAGCACAAAAAGTGCCACCTCACCTCGCACGTCATGCTCTGGGTGAACTACATAGAAATTAAATCAGTCCTAAAATTCAACACTATCGGATGAAAAATACTTTAATATATAAAACACAGATGTTAATAAATTAGATCATAAACAGCCTCATTAGCTACAACATTAAAAGTGATGACAGGCAACGTGACATTGATGATTTCATTACAATGGTAACTTTCAAGTGAAGAGGTGCGGTATATTATTGAAATAAGAAAGTGGACATGCGTAAGGACAGATAACAGGGTCAGGGCATTGCCTAAAAAACAACAGGTCATGCTCTAGATATGCAATAGTTAAGGGGAATGACAGTGTGGAGGGTGGGGGCATGGCAACCCCTCGCTAGCTGACAGGCATGCGTGCCTCCTCATGGTGGTGACCCAGTTTGCAGCGAACAAGAACTGTGTGCTGCAGGAGTAATCAATGGCTGGGTCAGCTGCTATATCAGCGTGGTTGCTCCCATCTGCTTTTGTGGACACTTCCAGTTCAGCTCAGAATAGCATTGTTTGAGGTCATTGTTTGAGCCCAAATGTAATTTGGTATATGGTCCTTGGGTTTACCCTTGAAGCATTCTGTCCAGTTTCATAAAGCTCCCAGCAGGCTGGTCTGTCAGGGCTCCCTGCCGGGTTTTAGCGATCCAGCATCCATGGGTTTTCTGTAGTAGGAGAACCACACTGGCGCTCCCCTGGTCACAGAGGTATTGTCCTAAACTGAGAGGAGACACGCTCTGAGAGGGAGAGGCAGTGTGGGCTCGGAGTAAGTTGTTGGCTGCCAGGCACTTGCTGTTTGTTTCCCACCTCCCTTTGACAGAGGGCCACACTTGTATCACTATGGGAGACACGCTGTGCCTCTATTTTCATTCCCCCTTTACATGTCATGGGTGATGACTAACATAAAAATTGTTGCAGACCAAGTGCACCCCTAAGGCAAAACAACCTCCCATACTACCAACATTCTTCAGGAACTGGTTGAAAAACTATTTTAGAAAAAACTAAGATTCTGACTTGGCCTCCAAATTCCCCAGCAGCCAATCTTACTAAGCTTCCGTGAGATGTTATTGACAAATTATCTGCCACAGCAGATCTTCAGGGGTATTATGGATAAAAAAAAGTCAGCATTTTTGATGGCACAAAGAGTATTGGTTGCAGTTGAACAGTCCTTAAAATGTGAGGGTATTCCAGACCCCTAATCTACACTTTGCCCCCTACTTTTTGCATTCCATCATGGGGATTACTGGATTGTGAATTTTTTTAGGATCTTATTTTTTCATTTTGGGTCTAAATTTTATTTTACTGCAAGCTAGAAACCTGTACACAACACTGCCTGCCACTCACAAGTAGTCATTAAACATCTTTGCAGCCAAACTTTGGGATTCTCTTCGTCGGTCTGTCCGTGATCTTCCCTTTCTACCTTTAAATCTGAACTAAAGCCTGTTCTTTTCAATAACGTCTTTTCCACCTTCCATTTATTTGTGAAGAGGCTTTGGGATTGTGAAAGGCACTATTCATAAATTCAACCTATTATTATCATTTCCATTTTTGCTATACCAAACATTCTTTTGATCAGAGCTGATTAATACAGAGCTGTGCCAAAATAGCTGACAACATGCAGCAAAATAAAAAACATGTTTTTTTCCATTTAAATGTAGTGAAATGTATTATTAATGTGTTTATTCTTAAAGTGGGAAAGTGAATGGATTTCATACATGCCTCTGTTTATCATGCTAGACTACTGGTTTCAGTTTACAGTAAATTGACATGTTTTTGTTTTGTTCCAAATATGCTCAGATTGGCTAAGATCAAGTGTTCTAATCACTTAAATCTCTTATACGTCATATATATTAGGACAACATATTAAATGGATTTTTAGAACTGGGGAATTGGTGTGAGCTCCATACATCAACTCGACATTGTAGTGCCTCCAGGAATGGTTCACCTGCTTGGGCAGTGGTAGCCTAGTGGTTAGGGCTATGGGTGGGTCACAATATAGATATGGCGATATATCATCATCAATGCTCACCTTGGCTTGCTCATTGGAGGCTCGGACACAGATTCTTTAAACTCCGTAAAACTGCTTTGTGACAACGTCAGTTGTAAAAAGCACTGTATAAATAAAATTGACTTGACTTGACTTGATCTGATAATCGATACGCCGACTGCAATATCAATATTTAAATGACTAAACATTTGCTGCTAATTTGATTCACTGGCGTCTCTACTTCTCCTCTCCTCTGGGTGGCGCTGCTCGACTGAGTGCAGGAGACAGATGAACGCTGAAGTAGAAGTTTCCAACAGATTGTTCAGGAGACTTAAGTGAAAAGCTGAAGATAAACAACAGGTAGATGCAAAAAAAAGCCCGACTGAGACGCCTAAAGTCTGATTTGGGCTCTGATGGAACAGAGCGTAGATTATTTTGTGACGGCCATATCTCTTATCATATGTCTTTCATATATCATATGTCTTTTCGTGCACTTCTTTCATTGTGATTGGATGACGCTACCAGAGACCTGTCAACGTAAGTACACACATCATCAGAGAACGTCTATAAAAATAAGGAAAGACTCAGTAATCCAAATGTGCAGAATAGCATGACCCGCCAATAACTAGTGTTTGCTCAACAATAATTTAGATCAGACAGAAGCCTATTGCTCCATAATTTGCTTTGGTTAAAACCAGCGCACTGTAGTAGAAGGCGTGGTTATGCTTGATTGTTCCTGTACCTGGAAGACAAATGAATAAATGTAAATGTTGTTAGCACAATGCTTGCACAACTTGCCAATTGACAAAGGGGAACAGAAGTAAAGCCCTGAAGCTGAAATAGCGGTTTCACTGCACTCCCAACCACGGTCGCAAAGCAAATACAAGAAAGGTGACAGTAGCATTTTTCTTGCTTATGTAAATTAATAATGCATCCCCACGCTTCTGTGTTATATTGCCCTTGTCGTGCAATATATCGATTATAGCCGAATCACGGTATTGAGATTTTAGCGTTATCGTGGGCCAGGTATTGCGTATCGTATCATATCGTGAGATACCCTGCGATTCCCACCCCTAGTTAGGACCTCGCCCTTTTGTTTAGAAGGTCTCAACTCATGCACCACTGAGGTACCTTTAATGGCTGTTGATAACTGCCCGCTGGAGTTTGTGTGATGGGTTGTGTTCACCATAATGAATAGTCACTTTCGCAATACAGAGGTCTTTTTACCATGCGATCATGGTAATGGTGACAAATTCACTGGCATTTTCATAAGCTTAGATTTCACTGACTGTAATCACATGTTTTGTTTCCTGACAAGAAAGACAAGTCTCCTCAAGTCAGTCAAGACTATAAGATATTCCTTTTAAATGAACTGAGGCTGAGAAAGGCTGCAAAAATGTCAACCAAGAAGACTGTGAGTCATCAAATATAAAATAGTCACAACTAATAACTGACTTATTACAGCTGTTTTCATAACCAATGATCTGGAAACACAATGCAGGGTTTTGGGTAATTTGTATAATAGCCGCCACAGAGCAAACATTCACCATCACAATACCAGCATTTCTCTGGCACACGTTCATTGTTATTTCTATGAGTTCAAATGAACGGCCTACAGAGAGGAGGTTCAGTCTGTGACAGACTCGTGTCATGACAAGAGCCTCTTTCTTAATGTCAACAATAGAAAGAGCTGGTCATTGACTTCCATAGACAGCTTGTATTTATTCCTCCCATATTGCACTGCATTATTATTTTTTTTTTATTTTATGATATATTTTTGCCATAATTCTTCTATCTCTTCCCATCCCCCCTGGGTGTGTATGTTGTATATAGTATGCAATAAGGCATTCAAGTAAGATTTTTTTTTTATTTCATGCACCTGTACATTGTACACGTGACAGTATATCTCTTGAATCCTGAATCTTAAAACATTTTTTACATTTTGAACAAGAACATCTCTGAAATTGCTGAAATATTCAAAGCCAAATGGCCAAAAGCTCCAAAGCTTTATGTAGAACATTACTTTTTTTTATCTTAATGTCACAAATGCTGGTCAGATCACAATATTTTAAAATAATATGTAGATATGCAGAACATTTGGTCTATAAACAAGGAAGCAAAGTTTTTGGTGTATCATCTCTCAGAAAAGTGCTTATGGGTCTTAATGGACCGTGCAATATTTTCAAGACGTAAGCAATGCCAATATAGCTTCAATAACCTCCTACCTAAAACACACACAAGTCAGCATTATAATACCATGTGCACATGGGACTTCCACAGATATTTCAAATTGTCGGCATAGTTCATAATTCAGGTTGTTCAGGCTTTGGTGTGAAATGGTTCCATTGTAGAGAAACTGAATACAGTGTTTGTAAATGCAATCTTACGTCATGGTGTATACAACACAAACATTGTGGCTAGTGTATTTATCTATGTGAGAGGGCCAGCGCCTGCTGACCATCGGCGTGGAGAGGCGTGGCTTCCCCTTGCTGGCTGATTGTAGCACTGCTGGGCAATCAGGCGCTGATTGCAGCCAAGTAGATTAGTGGCTTTATATCGCCTCCGCAGGCTCCTTCCGGGACAGGATGGAATGATGGGACCCAAGTGCAAGGGGGAGCATAAACAGAGGCACACGCAAGTGTGAGCATGCACTTGTGCTTTGATTAAAATGTGCTGCCCTCTGCCATAAAGAGGTAGAAAAATGGCCAACAACTCACTTGCTGTGTGCGCTATGATGGCGAAATGTTAAAAGGCGAGATTTTAACCGCTAGAATCAATCTAGAATGGTCCTTGTGTTACAATTTCCACAATCTGGCAACCCACATGAGCAGCCCCACATAGCATGGTTCTCACCAAGGGGGACTCTCCATGTTGGTGGCCAGCAGGCACCGCCCCTTAAACTATGTGGTCAATATTTATCTATCTGCCTATCTACCAGTAAATGCACATATTGCTTCTGATGCTTTATATAGAATGTTGATGATCTTGCGATAGTAGGAAGTCTGAACTAAATGCATTTTTGGGGACTATATATTTTTGCACGTACCCATCCACCATGAATGAAAAAACAGCAGCCCAGACCTTCTCAAATTGACCATAAAACTATGCAGGCAGTGTATTCATAATTACATTTCATATTACATTTCATGTAATAACTTTGTGTGAGGTAGCTTTTCAAGGCATTAACCATCAAATAATGCAGAAATATTTGTGTGTGTGTGTGTGTGTGTGTTGGGGGGTGGGGGGCTGGAATTCCCCTTTAAACAGCAAATCAATCCAACATTGAGCAGGCGTGCTGCACTAAGGAATCCTTGCAAGTGAGGTTATCTTATATCAAGAGCATTTTTTCTTCTGATAGGATCACATTGAGTTTTAGGTTAATATAAACAGTTACTTTAATTAGTCTCACTTACAAATGTTATTTTCATTTTTGGAACAAAAACAAGCACAAAGTCATCACAGATCAGGTAATTTTACTGATTAAATAAATAATAATGATTTAAATCGGGGCTTGTTTACTTATTTTAAGACATTCTTGGTTTTACATCAAGTATCCAGAGATAAAATCTTTACAATAATGGGGTTCAGGGACTCAATTTAAGCCCATGTATCTCCAAAGAACTTGGACAAAGACTCTCAGATTCAGTTCAAGAATGGATTGAAATATTTTTGTGTATTTATTCACAAGTTTTAAGATATTTGGTAATGTTA
Source organism: Lepidarchus adonis (assembly GCA_037576955.1). NCBI lineage: Eukaryota > Metazoa > Chordata > Actinopteri > Characiformes > Lepidarchidae > Lepidarchus > Lepidarchus adonis. Next base: position 13,289 of record JBBIGC010141156.1, on the reverse strand, counting down.
AGAACTATTTTTTAACCAAAATATTGCACATTTTACCACCCAGAGTAATATGGATTTAGTCATTCTGGAACTAAATTTCCAGCAACTCTGTAGTACAGGTGAGCCAGTGTTCAGTACAGTTCAATGATGTTTCTTCTCTAACATCAAACTTCACCCTACACTTCAGTACATGGTATAGGTTCTGTCACCTCTACACTCAATAAATCTGCCTTATAAAGGATTCTTTGTGCAAAAGAAGCACCTCTAAAGAGCCATTTTCCAGATCCGAGTACACCTGATCACAACTAATTATATAATTAACAAGTCCCTCTTGGGTTAAATAGGGTGAAGGTACCAAAATGTAAGGATCTTTTAGGGCTGCTTTACAAAGCACAAATAGTTCCCCTAAGAATTCTTGCTAAAAACTTTTTCTGATAACCTTATTGATAACATCTCTTCACTTTGCTTGATAGTATCACTCTTTTTTCAACTACATTGAGTTCTTTGTAAAATGGAGAAAAGTGAGGCCAGTTATGCCACCCTGAACTTCCAGTCACATATGGCCAGGGCATCATTGGGAATTAATTTTGCAATGACAGTGTCATATCTTAGATAGTTACGTCACTCAGATGCTCATGTCTAACATTTTATGGGGTAGTAACCTCCCATTCTTGGTTCTCCTTTGGTTATGACTATTGTTTCTCTGAAAACTAGCCACCAATGTTCTACTTTCTCCTCTGGATGAGTCTAACTTTTAAAGCATTTCACTTGTTTGCTCTTCTCTCTTAACTGCTCTGTTTCAGGAGTGTGTGTAATGGCTGTGTAGAAAATGAAGCCTGATATTAGAACGTATTAGAGCTCAAAAGGCAAAGTATGAGTGTAAGAGGTGTTTTAACATCAGGAAGTTCTTATACTTAGACTTGAATGACATTTGGCATGATTGCAGCTTCACATGGCTGATATGGAATAAAAAGTTTGTGTCGATCTTTGTACTAGAGATTTCTGAAGTGGGGTAGAAATCACTTTTGGGGTAATTGCTCAACAACCATTTTGCCAAATTTTTGTATGGTGAGTTTGAATTTCTATAGCGTTGTACAACCAATATGTTGAGTAGCATCACCTACTGAAAAGTACCATTGACGTTCGCCAGTTTCGCCAATATTTTGTGACATAAACGTTCAAAGTTTCCAAAATTTCACTACCACATTTTTTAAAAACACACCAAATTTGGTGAAATTTGGCCATAGGGGGTGCTGGTACTGACACATTTTAACATCTTAACAACTATTTATGCTAAAGTGTCAAAATATGGTACACTTACACATGGATACATGTGCTCACATTTCCTAAAGTTTCATTTGGCTTGCTTGATAAAATGATTGCTAACACCCAATCAAAATTCAGCAGCCACTATATACTTGTGCTAACATTTATTGAACTTATCGTTTACACATCACAAAAATTCACCCAATCTTTATAACATTCTTATGACACAATCTAATATTTGGTACGTCTATAACACATGTTAATTGAAACTCAAAAGATTTTTCATAACTGAAACCTTAACCTTCTCTCAACTCCTGCAGTTATCATCTATTACACAGCAGTACAGTACCTTTAGTTTTTAAATACTTACCAGTGAGTGCACAGGCAGTGTACTGCTGAAGAAGCGGGCAGGAAAATGCAGGACTGAGAGCTTTAGAATGCACACCCACTTGAGCTGACCTGTTTTTTTAAAGAGACAAGTCCTTGTAAATATGTAACGCTTGCTTTCAGTTTCATTTGAAACCTGATGCAACTTGATGATTAACCCTTCTTTCCCTCCTTTCTGGAAGCATTCTGTAGAGTCACTCCTTCATTTTATGTGGTAAAACTGGAGTTGCTCTGCCATTGTTACATAATATGTAGGTTTCTTTTTTGTTTACATATTGAAAAATCCAATTCCCTAAAAAAACTGTAGAATTTAAGATAATATAAATGTATATTGTAAATATGATATAAAAAGAAATTAATATATAATAAAATATTACATTTACGTGTATTGCATTTAAAAATAATAACAACAACAACAATATATTCATGTACATAATTGTTTTCACAATTGTTGTTCTCCCCATTGTAAGCTACACATACATACATTGTAGATTATAAACACTTATTGTTTACCACAGACACACGAGTTTACAAGATGGCAGCAAAACGAAAGTAAAAATACCCAGTTAGCCATATAATTATATTTTATCTTGTAATTTGTCCAGATCATACTTCAAAGATTTTATCTAGGGTATAAGGAATGCTGAGGTGTGCAGGCCTTCTTTATTTGGAAATACATGAGGGCGGTCAGTGGTTCCATGCATTAACCACAACTATTGTCAACACTTTTTCCCCTTGTTGCTCAAGGGAGAACTGCAAACACAACTTGAGCACAGCCACATGTTTAGGTCTATTGTCTTTTGAATGTCAGCACCCTTTAAAGCCCCTAAACTTTTGCCCTTTCAGAACTCTTTTTGCTCATTGTTTATTGTGCACATTGAGAATTTGAATGAACCTTACCAATATGTCAACTGGTCAATTTAATAAAAATACATTTTCTTGAATTCTTTTGGTATCAGCACTAACACACTCATAACTAGCAACATTTTTGTCACATTTTCAACATTTTCTTTCAACAATAAATGCAAAACCCAATTCATAGAACTATTTGTAATTGTTTGACAGTTTATTTTTAATTGAGCTTGGGGGAGCTAAACACCCAACATCTCTCACCAGATAAGAAATGCCCACAACTTCCTGTACTTTCTCAGAAAGCTAAGGCAGGCCCATCTACCTAAACAGCTTCTACTTAACTTTTACTACAGTTCAACTGATCATGTCCAGCTTAATTGAGTAGCACATTAGCTGCACAACTGTTAAATGGAAGGTAATACATCCTGTAGTGAAGGTTGCTCAGATTACCTTCAGAGCAGACCGCCCAGACATGGCCGACTCAGGACCAGTAGCATCTTCAGAGAAGCAACCCACCCAGGCCATCAACGGTTTGACGAAATATCCATCTGGAAAATTGTTCAGGGCTACCATATCATTAAGGAACAGACTGAGAAACAGGTTGTTCCCTAGAGCTGTGGTCGCCACCACTCCTCTCCCAAACTAGCACACCTCAGGTAACTGTAAATTGATTAAACAATGCCACTTTAACAATATCTGTACCTTATTAATCATAACCTGTTATTTTTTACATATTTACTTATTTACTTTTACTTATTAACCCAATGCTGCTGAACATGGATGTCATTAGAATCTCTTTGTATGAAAGTATAATGACTATTATCTTTCATACTATTACTCTCAAAACACTATCCTATTAGCATGACAAACCATGTGAAACATTTTAGTGAGAAATTATGAAGATTACAGCTAGGCCTTCAATTTGAACCACAAATTTCTAAAACGCAGTAAAAGAACTAAGAAAAAATATACAACAGTCATTTCTGCTAGCGCCACCATAGGAATCTAGCATGTAAATGTCAAGATGACCGCATCACACATTGTTTTCTACTTTTGCTTTCTTTACAATCTAACAGAAGCTCAGTGGTTATGCTGCTGTTCATTTGGATATTTCAACGATTTGGCCCTATTGTTCTCAAACAAGACATAATAATGAGACAGAAGATTGATACTACAATACTTGCAGACTTTAAATACAAATAGAGATTTTCTTTAGTTCCGAAAAAACTTTAAACACTCTGAGGGTTCCTGCTTGGATATAAACCTGACCTAGGGTGACATAACATTTAAAACCTTCTTTTACAGTATGTGTGAACTGAATTTTTTAGACTGAATTTCCAAAAGAATGTTTTGTTTCATTTAAGCCATTGAGAAGTATGCTTGTGTTTGTTGTTTTTCTGCATTGCCAAAATACATGTTTGTGTTTTCTTGTTGGAATAATGTTCATATTGTATTAATGTTGTAGCGTACAAAATAAAACATATTCTACATTTACCTCATCAGTCCAATATTTTCTTTACTTATTGAGAATACACTTTTTAAGAAGGAAGAAGAGAGGTCAAAATAAATTTTTACAAATTATTTACACTGAGCAGTTTCAGAACAAAAGTTTTTATATTTTATTTGTTAATTATTTTTAAATAACTGGTTCTGTACTTTTACAACACATTAAGAAATCATTCAAAAGAACTACATACAGCAAACACCTATGGCTAAAATATTTATATTAAGTATATAAGCATAAAAAATATTACAGCTGAGAATCATTTATTAAAGCACTGTTTGGCTAAAACTATTGGAGAGTAAACTCTAAATTGAAATATAAAATGATATTATTATTAATGATAGGTAAATTGACATTTTAATCCTTTAAAATTGGTATCTGTCAAGCCCTGTATTCAAAAGAAAGTTGTTCATGATTTTCAAAATCTGTATTTAACAGACAAAGAAGAAAGAAGAAAGAGGAAAGAGGAACCTTCCATATACAGAACTTCTACATTCTTTGGTAGTAAAAGAACCTTGGAAACTGCTCTCAGGAACAACAGGCTAAACAAAGCTTCACTTTCAGAATGATTTCAGATCCACCAACAATCATCATGAAACCAAAAAGAAATTAAATGAATCAAAAGTAAAAAATATATTATTGAAATGACACTCAAATGTTCACATACAGTCAGGTCCATAAATATTGGGATATTGACACAATTGTACAATGGATTTGAAATTAAATGAACAAAATGTGCTTTAACTGCAGACTTTTAGCTTTAATTTGAGGGTATTTACATACAAATCAGTGAACAGTGTAGGAATGACAATGTTTTTATATGTGCCTCACACTTTTTAAGGGACCAAAAGAATTGGAACAAATTAAAAATTGTAAATCAAACTTTCACTTTTTAATACTTGGTTGCAAATTCTCTGCAGTCAATTACAGCCTGAAGTCTGGAATGCATAGGAATCACCAGATGCTGGGCAACATTCCTGGTGATGCTCTACAGGCCTCTACTGCAACTGTCTTCAATTCCTGTTCCTGTTTCCTTCAGTTGGGGCATTTTCCCTTCAGTTTTGTCTTCAGCAGTGTAATGCATGCTCAATCCAATTCAGGTCATGTGATGGACTTGGCCATTGCATAACATTCCACTTCTTTGTCTTAAAATAATCCTTGTTTACTTACGCAGTATACTTCAGGTCATTGTCCATCTGCACTGTGAAGCGTGAGTTGTGAAGCATTTGGTTAAAAATGAGCAGATAATATTGCCTGAAACACTTCAGAATTCCTCCTGTTGCATTCGTCAGCAATCATATCATCAATAAATACAAGGGAACCAGTTCCATTGGCAGCCATACCTGCCCACAGCATGACACTGCCACCACCATGCTTTACTGATGAGGTGGTATACTTTGGATCATGAGCAGTTTCTTTCCTTCTCCATACTCTTCTCTTCTCATCACTTTGGTACAAACTGATCTTTGTCTCACCTGTCTATAACAAATGTAAAGGGTTTTTAGATGTTGTTCCTGTTTTTGAGGCTCACCAATGGTTTTCATCTTGTGGTGAAGCCTCTGTGTTCATTCTGGTGAAGTCTGTTCTTGTTTGTTGACTTTGACAGATACACCTACGTAGCTCCTGGAGTGTGTTCTTGAGCTGGCCAACTGCTGTGAAGGGGGAAAAGAAAGAATTCTTCCACCCCAGTTGTTTTCTGTGGGCTTTCAGGTCTTTTGGTGTTGCTGAGTTTACCACTGTGTTCTTTTTTTAAATATAATATTTTTTAATATAACAGTTGATTTGGCCATACCTAATGTTTTTGCTATTCACCCTAATGTAAATGTAAATGAGCAGCCAATTGTCCCATTACTATTGGTCTTTTTAAAAAACTGTTGTAATTCCTACACCGTTCACCGGGTTTGTTTTTAAATACCCTCAAATTAAAACTGAAAGTCTGCAGTTAAACCACATCTTGTTGGTTTCATTTCAAATCTATTGCAATGTTATACAGAGCCAAAAAGATAAGAATTGTTGATGTCTCAATATTTATGGACCTGACTGTAAATTGCAAAGGAGTTGAGCAAAAAAGTATTTCCTCTATCTATTTATTTATTTATTTATTTTTGTTGTTGTTGTTGCATATTCAGATCTATCTAGTTTTCTCACCACATGATTTCAGTCCTGCAGTCTTGCTGTGTTTTACCTTAAAAAGGAAATGGTTGGGTGCAACACAACTTCCTTCAGTTAAATAAATGCAAGACAGATCATCTTGTTTGGGAACAAAGAAGGATGGTTGCAACTTGTGCAATTTTAAATCTAGACATATTGAGACCACAACCCAGGTCAAAAATTTCAGTGTTATCATGGTTGAGAATCTTTGTTTTAGTAATCATGTTAAATCTATGGCTGCAATGGTCAGATTGTGAAGCCCAGAGCTGTAACTAAACAGGGTGAACCAGCTCCCCATGGAGATCAGAGCTTCTCCATCTGTAGCTACTTTTAAAAAGAGGTTAAAACAACTTTTTTACAGCCTTTAGTTAAACAGAGGCTCTATTTTTATTTTTTATTTTATTTTTATATCTGTCTTTTATGTTTTATTTCCTTCAATTTAGCATTTTAATGTTGCCTGTTATTCCCACAGCATCGTACTACCACCACCATGTTTTACTGTTGGTGTGATGTTCTTTTGTGGAATGTGGGGTTTATGGCAGGTGTAACAAAACCCTGTATTCCACTTTTAGTCCACACAGACAAATTTTAATATTCAGAATGAACTTTTTAAGGTGGCTAAAATAAGACAATGGTATCATTTTCTGATTTTCTCTACTTTTACACAGAAAATTGTTTCAGATCATCAAACAAAATGTAGTACAGGTCAGGAAGAACATTGACAGGAAACACAAACAGTTTATATATTTTTTATTTATTTATTTATATATTTTTTGGGCAACAATTTAATCACTCAGTTGAAAGCAATCACTGATTCTGCACATTTAGCAGCAACAACTGCAACAAAAAGCTTGCAGAAGGTTCTTTCACGTTATCACACTGTACTACATATTTCCATGTCATGTCACACAAACCCTTCAACAAGAAAAAAAATTCTAATTAGTTTTTAGCAAATGTAACATAAGCCTTTATTTTCCTCTTGGTTAGCAATGGTTTCCTTTTTGCAACTTTCAAATCATGACCACATTGGTCATGCCAGTGTTGACCTCATGAGCACTGACCTTATCTGTGGCAAATGCAGTTCCTTAGATATTTGTCTATGCTCATTTGTGACTTTGTGGATGAGCTGTTGCTGAGCTACTGAAACAATGTTGGTCCACAACCACTTCTGGGAAGATCAACCATGGCTTTCTGTGTTTTTATTAGAGAGATCATGCCTCTCCGTGTGGTCCATTGGAAATTATTTCTCATCTGGAATTTCATTTTATCTCAGTATAATGTGTCACTTTTCAGTCTACTTCACATCGCTGGATATGATCTATTAAAATGATGTTTAGATTCAGTAATCAAGCATAGGTGTAATTCATCTAATTGATCGAAATGATTGATTTTGTTTGAGTGATTGATTATTTTCACAAAGGGCCAGTTGGTGGAATAACTTTCTCTCTACAGTGTGTCTAGATTAGATTTTAGCTTTAAGCCATTTTATTTAAGAAGCAAAATCCCTTGGACAGTGAAAAGCAACCCTGGTAGCTGTGAGGTCTCGGTGTAGCTGCTTACACTTTCATTCTGAACTTCAAAGAAGGAGGTTGAAATCACAAGTTTGCTGCCCTTTATTGGCCAGTCAGTTACACTGCATGTGCCTCACGTTACTCCTTAATGTTCATTAAGTTGCAACAGCATCTGCAGTGGATTTTAAAGCAGAAGCTGAAATATGGACTGACTTAAGGTTTGATTTAATGGAATAAAAGCTATGGAGAACCGAGAACATGATGCACCCAGGAAGTCTGTTACCATGGACACTGCATGAGTCAGATAAGCGGCAAAGCAGATGTGTGGCTCTCTCTAGATTGTGTGTAAGTGAGAGAATGTTGGCCTTCAAAACAGCTAAACTTACTGAAGAGGTCATTGATCATTTTCCATAGTTTATTTATGAAGGACAGATGCACACTGGCTTGTTTAAGATGTTGGGGCTTTTGGTGTAGAATGTTCCTTGTTTTTGTTGCAGTTCATCATGTAGGCAGCTGCACTGAGCACCAGGAGGCCATAGGTGGCCAGAACAAACTAAAGAGAAAGCGGAGAAACTATGATTAAACCAAAAACAACATAGACATGAACTTTCAACAAAAACACTCCACAAATATGCAATAGAAGAACAATAGGAGAGCATTGATAAAAAAAAAATTCAATTCATTGTGAAGATATAAGAACTATGAAGTATAAAACCTTCACATTTTGTAAAGGTTCCATGCAGATTTAAGGGTTCTTCCAGGAACCATTAAATTATGTATAGAGGTTCTTCACCAAAAACCTTTTCAGGCACTTTCATTTTCAGGAATGTACAGTCATTGCAAACGATCTTTTCCACCAATGTTTTCACCTCCTGAACTATGCTCTGTTCACTTTATCAAAGGATGGAGGGCTTCCAAACTTCTAGCTTATTTAAGAAGCCTCTGAGAATTCCAGCCTAAGTTCTCAGATTTATTTTCCCCATACTACTCTCACACTAGACATGGTCTGAACTTGCATTTATTTGGAAGATCTCTAGATTTAATGCAGTTTTCCCCCAAAACTAAGTAATCAGAAAGGTGAACACTACATTTGCCCAAACCTCTCAAAAGGCAAAATGTACTAGTTAGAATCATAAACACTCTCTACAAAAACCCTACAATACGTGTTGTTATTATATTCCATAATAACTTACACAGTGTACCAAAAAATACTATAAGTTGGAGCCCAAGACACCAAAATATTCAATATATTAAATTTTTTGAAGAAAAAAATAGACAAATACTATTGTTTTATTTAATAACAGCAATGATATAATATAATATTGTAATGTAGTTTAATAACATAACACAAATGGGCTGCTCCAACTTAAAATGCAAGCCGTTGAATAAAAGTTATTGGATATCAACGAAATTATACAAATTAAAAATGAATGTACATATTACATTACATATCTACTTATTTTCTCTACTTACTTTCTATAATTTTCAAGGTTCATTAAAACATTTTTTTATTTCCAGTAACCTTGTGCTCTATTTATCTCTGTAAAGCACATTAAATTACCTTATGTATAAATTTATATGATACTGTGCTATATATATATATATATATATATATATAAACCTTTCTTGCCTTATATTGCCTGATACAGTAAATGGTAACCAGTGACTAAAGTCCATGTAGTCCCTTGTGTGAACAAGGAAAATAAAATCACATGTTAAACATGATAAATGTTTTCCATATTATGCAGTAAAGAGAAGTACAGTATTTTTGGACAATGTGAATATTTTTAGCACATTTATTTAAAGCCCATCAATCCAAAATCCATTGTTGTCCACAAGATGGCACTAACGAGTCTCATGAGTTTTCTTTTGTTGAGACCAAGGCTTTTGCTCATTTCAGCACCCAGGATGAATTGAATTCAATGGTGAGACTCCAGATAAATAAATGTAATATTATGAATCAGCAAAAATCTCACAAACACTTCCAACACCTTGTCCTTTTCAAGATTTTACAATGCAGGGCCCAGTTTTTCACATGTAGTATACATTTGTACATATTGGGATTTCCTGTGCTAATACAACCACTTCAGCTGACTAAGGTTTCTGGGAGAAGGGGTTCTCCACGTTGCAAGGTATTGGGAAAAGGCCTTGCCTTTATGAGCACATAAGTCGCTCTAAAACCCCAATATAGGCATCCTCAGTCATGGCACCCATGCCATGAGCACTGATGCACCCTTATACCATGACTGATGTTAGCTTTTGGACCTTTCACTGATAACAGCTTATGATGGATGGTCCATTTTATCCTTTGCCCAGTTCCAAAAATAAATAAATAAATAAATAAATAAATAAATAAATAAATAAATAAATAAATAAATAAATAAATAAATAAAATATATACAAAATGGTCAATCAAGTTGGTCATACAAACAATTAAAAGTTGTCTCTTTGTACTTTTGTCATAAAACAATCTATAATTTACAAATTACAGACTTTAGGTTTTATTGCAGTTTATAAGATGTTTTATGAAGATTGTATACGTAGTTGAAAAATGGCACGACTGATTATGTGTTGTCAAGAAAACTTTTGCATCCACTTTTTCTCTCTACAGCAGTTAAGCTCAATACAAGGTTGCCAATCTGAACACAGGTTATTAACACTAGCAACCCAAATAGTAACACCAGTTACATTTTACTTCCTGCTTCTGTGTGTTTACAGATTGTTATCCTAAGTTTCCAGTGGATTTGTTGAATTTAAATGTATTAATTTCTCTAAAGCATTTCCAAGATATTGTTTTATTGTCTGATTTGATCATGATTATGTTTTGATTGATTGTGGCACAGTAATTATAGAATTAAAATATACGCTGAGATATGTAACCTCATTTGTCCTTTCCTCCACCCACTCTAAATGTCATTGTGCCCTGTGCTCTGCAGTTATATTCCTAGCCAGATAGGGAAGTATTCAGTAATTAAGAGTCTTGTGACCTAACCCAGCATGAGAGAAGAACCATGAAGGGGGTGCGTGTGACAAATACACTGATTGACCACAAAGGCTTGAATGTTTTCACTCCTGTTTTAAAATCCATTTTGTATCACTACAAGCAAAATTAAACAAGAAAACAGAAGCTGAAAAACTGATCAATCAAACAGGATTTCATAGTTTTCATTATTATTGGATGTCTAAACATGCAACAAGAATGTATGTTGTGCACATTTGTACCCAGTAGCCAATATCTTGGGATGTAAAGTTTTTTGGGGTTTTTTAACAGGTAATACACTGCATTCTCTGCAACCATTCAAAATTTCATGACATTTAATCCATGGAGGTATTGCAAATGACATATCTCAAAGTTAAAAGCAAAAAAGCCTACACTTTGATACATTTGCTCAGGCTCTGTTTAGTTCTCTCAAAAAATTCCACCAATCAATATCTAAAGGCCTTGTGATCCAATAGTTCAAACTTTCACACACTGCATTACAGCTACAGTCTTTGGGGGGATGCAGATATCTTAAGCTATAAGCTATAATTGATGCATTTTACTACACTTACACTTGTCTTTGTTTGGTCACATCTCCTAAATGTCCATTTTTTTTGTTCAAAAAAGTGAAATTTAGCAGCTAATACATCTCCATGTAAATGGTAATTATATTTTTAGATCTTATCTGTTGTCTAAGCTTCTTCAGATTTGTAGCACTGTTTGTGTAGTATTTGTCTTAGCTAATAAATGTGTTGAACTATAGGCTTTACTGGAATGGTCATCCGATGATTGGAAGTGATATGTTCCTGGTCATTTGCCACTTCTCATTTCTTGGGTCTTTGTTCCTTTTTCAAATATGTACCAACGTCTAGTCAACTTATGAGAAGACCACAGTCTACTACTGAATCAGACTACTGAATCTATCAGGTAATCATTGCATTTATTTTTTTAAATTTTTATTATTTTAGTTTAATTTTAATTTTAAAAATGTTTTTTACAAGCTACAATCAGTCTGGAATTAGAATGTAAAATGACTGATGACTGTTTGATTAGTATCAAATGCCTAACTAATATTGAGTGTTCTATTTAAATATATTGAACTCAATACAGTGAAACCCTGTATCTTACACAGCTGTTTAGAGGAACCCATGGTTGTTGAGTGTCCACAAGTGTGTGCACAAGGTTTGAGGAGTCAGAGTATTTGTAAAGCTTTGAAATTGGCACCATCTGACATTTACTAATGACAGCTGTTGCCATGCATCAGATCTAATGAGCTGATTAAGGTCTGAAACCTTGTATAATGGCACAATGCCATAATAATGCCTTTATTTTTTTTATTTTGTTTAATTTAGGGCATAAAAAATAACTTTGAATCAATTTTTGCAGACTATATTGTGTATTTTTTGTCCCAGTCCTAGAGAGATTGTGTTAACATTTTTTCAATTACAAAATGACCAAAATCTGCTATTTATCGAGGAGTGGCCAAGCTTTTTAAGACTGTAATTTTGTATTGTATTTCTGTAACATATGTGCTTTAAGGCTTATTCTTTATTAGATTCTATAATTTGCATCTATTACGGCAATCTCTTTCGATACCTCACCACCCTGCCTCTCGCTAAATTTAAGGCCCAGACCAATGGGGGTGAGCCAACAGGGTTTGACTGTATTTCATATTGAGTTCAAGGACAAGACCCAACTGTTTAGGCAAGCTTTTGGGTTCCAAACCAAAACTATTTTTCTTTGGGTTCTCTTGTGAATCCTTCCCTTTCATTGTCAAGCCCTTTGTGGTACTGTTTCTGTGAAAGCCACTTTATAGATAAACTTTTACTTACTTACATACTTTCATACTTACAGATTAACTAAATAAATAAATATTTAAAACATATGTAATTATCAATATAACTCAGTTTAATGTGGGTTGGTAAACTTTTACAGTTTACTAAACTTTTGGTTGCAATTCTCAACTCTCAAATTTGGAAACATGAACTAATTAAATTGGAACCAGCTCTGTGATATTTTTCTCTTTATTGTAGGATGAAGATCCTGGAGGCAACCATTTTCATATATTTATTTTACATCTATTTCTGTGAGGTTGACAGTTTAACATCTAAAAAATCACAATGTCAACGCTGTGATGAACATCGCTTTTGCAACTGCTCTGCAGAAAACCTTCTAAAAGTTCCCATTGTTCCTGAAAATGTTCTCATCTTGGATATATCCTTCAACAACATTGAGTCAATTGAACAGACAGACCTGAGCAAGTACAATGAAATGAAAACCTTAAAGATACAAGAAAATAACCTTATTTTGATTCATGAAGAAGCATTCAGTTCACAGCACAGCTTGGAAGTGTTGGACTTGTCTTTCAATAGGCTTAAATATATTTCTCCATCTTGGTTTCAGAAACTTAAATCTCTAATGCACCTGAACATTTTGGGAAACCAATACACAACTTTGGGATCTGATCCACTCTTTCAGTTTGCAGGAAGCCTAAAAACACTGAAGTTTGGAAACTTGTCATTGAGGAAAGTAAAAAAGAATGTTTTAAATGGTCTTACCCAACTGTGTGAGTTGATGTTTGATGGTAGTAACCTGAGGTTATATGAGACAGGCAGCTTCAAGACAACTCAACCCATCAGAACAGTTTCACTGAGTCTTC
>JBBIGC010141144.1:8954-20634 GCA_037576955.1 Lepidarchus adonis | reverse complement strand
AGAGAGAGAGAGAGAGAGAGAGAGAGAGAGAGAGAGAGAGAGAGAGACAGACAGACAGACAGACAGACAGACAGACAAGACAGCTATGCTGTGTGATAGGGGAGAGGGAGGACAATCATACCCAATATAAAGTCAGTTTAAACATGTCAGTAGTTCTATGACATTTGAATAATACTGGAAGACAATCTTTGCAACTGATTTATGCTTTTCCAGAGTAGATCAAGCAAAATAAAAAAGAAATAAAGAAATAAATAAAAGGAGGATAGTGACTTTGCACTCATCTCTATTTATAAAGTAAAGAGGGAACAGAAGCCTCCGAGGTGATGATGGAGGGGGCGGACGAGAGGAATGGGGATGCGCTGTATGGGACAGAGTGAAGGCACGAGTGAAGGGGAACGAGGGATGTGGAGAGAGGCGAGAAGTGAGAGCAGAGCGAGCAGCGGGGGCGGTGTTGGACTGCAGTAAAGCAGTCAGTGTTACTGAAAGACATGGATCTGCAGGATGAGAGTGGTCTGAGAGGTCCTGCTGGACTATCTCTCCCTGCACCGAACATCATATTAACTAGCAACATCAATAAGAGGAATCAGCCAGTTGCGGCACCCAAGACTCACTGATACATATGGGGAGTACGGCCCTGAACCAGAGAGGATCCTGCTGTACAGAATGTCAATGCTGCTCTGATAGAAAGGACTCAGATCACAGTGTGCCACAGTCAGAGCTGTTTCAGCAGCATTAGGGACCTCCTCACTATTAGGCAGGTTAATGTTATGGCTGATCAGTGACTAATCTAACATGATTGGTGCTGCTGAAGGCCGTGCGTGGGGGATTGCTGTCTCCTTACAATGGATGTAAACGCATAGCTGCGCCAGCAGGGGGCTCCGTCTCCTACAGAAACACGCTTGAACATCCTCCTCTGCACAAGGCAGGGAGTGAAGGGCTAATTAACACAAAGCAGGGACGCTGATACACTAATTAGCCATTACATTAAGACCATCTGCTTAATAGTGAGCAGGTCCCTCATTCTGCTTAAACATCTCTGACTGAGGTGCACTGTGTTCTTACCCCTTTCTCACAGAGCCAGCATCACTGTGTATGGTGATTGTTTCAGATGAATGTCTACAGTGATTGGTCCACATGGAAGAATTTGGTGATTGGTCAAGATTAATGTGGACAGTGATTGGTCCAGATTAAAGTGTATGGTGATTGGTCCAGATAAATGTGTACAGTGATTGGTCCAAATGGAAGTGTATGGTGATTGGTCTAGAAGAACATTGTACAGTGATTGGTCCAAATGAAAGTGTACAGTGATTCGCCCAGCTGAAAGTTTACGGTGATTGGTCCAGATGAATGTGCACAGTGATTGGTCAACATGGAAGTTTATGGTGATTGGTCCAGGTTAACGTGTACAGTGATTTGTCCAACTGAAAGTTTACAGTGATTGGTCCAGATGAAAGAGTACAATGATTGGCCCAGATAAAAGTGTATGGTGATTGGTCCAAATGAAAGTGTGGCGATGGTGGAGTGCTGTATAGTGTAGCCCTTGTGTAATACAGTGGGTAAAATAAATATTGAATATGTCACCAATTATCTAAGTTAATATATTTCTAAAGGTGCTAAAGGTAATAAAACTCATCCAATCCACAAATGCAAAGAAATTAAACATGGTCATTTTCATGTTTGTCAGAAATCAAACATGTCCATACATACACAGGCTATGGCGGCTGAGTGCATTACTTATTGTTTTCTTTGAAACAGTTGTAGCTGGTAATTCCAGATCTTTCTAAAGCTCCCCACAAGTGCTCCTTGGCTCTTGGACAACTCTTCTGATAATTCTTTTCACTCCTCTGTCTGAAATCTTGTGGGGAGCTCCTGGTTGAGGCTGGTTTGTGGTGAATTGATGTTGTTCCTCTTCTGGATTATGGCCCCAGCAGTGCTCACTGGAGCCTTCAGTAGTTTAGAAATTCTTCTGTAACCAATCAGTATGTTTTACAACAATAGGTTGTGAAGGTCTTGAGAGAGATCTTTGGGTTTTTCCCATCATGAGATATTTCTTGTGTAAAATGAAACACATTTTTATAGCCATTAGCTGTGTCTGAACCGACTGATATTAATTTGCGTTGAGTGACAGGATTGCTGATAACTGATAGATTTCAGCTGGTGTCATGGCTTTCCAGCCTTTCTGTACCTTCCTTTCATTCTGGGTTAAATAATTCTTCCCTGTGTCTTTTCATTTTATTACACATAATGAATGGACATATATGGTTTGATGTCTTTGCATTTGCAGATTGGATGAGTTGTTATCGATATCTGATGACATGAAAATTTCATGTCAATAGCACCTTTACGAATATATTTACTTAGAAAATTGGAGATGTGTTCCATTCTTATTTTTCCAGCTGTATATGATCAGCCATAATATTAACACCACTAACAGGTGACGTGAAGAACGTTGACCAACTAGTAATTTCATTACAATTACAATGAATATGGCAACTGAAAACAGACAGCATGGCAATGTCAGACATCTGTCAACTAACCAATCAGTGACAAATATACACTGATCAGCCATAACATTAAGACCACCTGTGTGGTACGAGAGTACAGGATGCATGGAAAGATTGTAAGTCCACTGACAGAAGTGTGATCTAAAAGTAAAGTTATCTGAACCAAACATATACACAAAAATGAACCCTGGACTGGACTTTCAGTCTGCATTTTACGTCTGAAATTAAACACTTACTAACTTCAAGAAGGTGCCTTCATAACATCCAGATTAGGTGTTACCTGGCAGGCTGGCAAGCAGACCATGTGCTTACCAGGAAAGGAAAGTTTTATCATATGACTGCTTTGTTCAGACAATAGTGGCTTCCTCTTTGGCTTTGCGTCTGATCTCTGGTATGTCTTACCCATCTGTTGACGCAGTAGTTTCCGTTCAGACCTCGCGGGCGCAATAGAATTTTCAACTGTTGTTTGTAATTGTTCTCTTACAGTGATACGAGTGTAGTGGTTTATATTTCTCACAGCTTCACTTTTAGCTAAACTGAGAAGAGCTATATAAATAAAGATTTAGGAGCCCCACAGAAAACGATCTGCAAAACATGGCTGGACAGCAACGAAGTACATTTATCTGAGTTCTGTACATTTCTGTGCTGTACATTAAAGTATCTGTTCTGTACCTGTGCAACTTTTTGGAACACCTGCACATTTGACTTCTCTACATTACATTGAAGGCCTTTGTTTGTGAGGCACAGCTTTTTAAATGCAGTATATAACAAAAGTGAGCACACCCCTCACATTTCTGTAAAGGTGATGGACTGGTCAAGTATGTCTCCAGACCTAAACCCTATTGAACATCTGTGGGGCATCCTCAAATGGAAGGTGGAGGAGAGTAAGGTCTGTAACATCCACCAGCTCTGTGATGTCATTATGGAGGAAGCTCTATTGATCTCCATGCCCAGGTAGTGGTGGAAAAAAATGGTGGCCACACAAGACACTTTCAGCACAATTTGGACATTTTCACTTAGGGCTTATTTTGAGGGGACAGCAAATTTACACTGTTATACAAGCTGTACACTGATTACTTTACATTGTATCATAGTGTCATGTCTTCCCATGAAAAAATCTAATAAAATATTAACAAAATGCGAGGGGTGAAAAACAATTCCAGTAAACTACAGTGAGCTGGGAAATCATCTGCCAAGTGAAGGCCTGGTCCCAATAAAGAAGGAGGGCTCAGGTGGTGACAAGGTTCCTCTAGCTGTTTCACATTTCGTGTAGAGCTATGTAACCAAAGTTTATAAGAGACATTGAAGGCTACTGATAAAATAAAATAAAAGTGATATAAAATTCCTTGACCTATTTAACTCTCATACCATAGTTTTCATTGCAACAGTTCATTAATGTGCTGGATTTACAAAGAAAATTTACATTACCTTTCAAAAGTTTTAGAAACCCAGTGTTTCCACTGTTATTGGTTATTTAAACAGTTTGATTACAGTGAATAACCTTAAATGGTCCAATGGTTGGTGGTTTAAATAATTATTTTCTAAATATTCTGTAGATTGATATTGTGAGTGTTGATGTTCTTCAAGTAGAGGTCAGGTTGCCAAAATTTCTTTTCAAAAAACAGCAGTCACAATTTTAGTTAAGTAACAAAAGCAACTATTTTACAGAATACAGGTGGACGATGATGGTGATCCCTAAAGAGAAGGTTAGGAAAAGATGAGGAGCACAGAGCTTCAGTGCATAGAGAATTCAAAAACGTAAGTTTTAAGGAGATATAGGACATTTGCAATGCCAATCATAAGGCAAGGCTTGTTGGTTTTGGAGAATGAGAATACAGCCTACAGTATGTCAGTCTATAGTCGGGTCACACGGTCATACATGGTTAGACAACAGGCTTTCAACCCAATCATTAAGATACTGGTAAACTTTCAGCTTTCCTGCAGCAATGGAAGTCAATTAAGCATTGAAAATTAATCCAAACAGTTCCCACAGGTGCTGTCCCCAATTTCTTTTGATGACTTACTAACCCTTTTGTGTGAAGAAAGGCAGAGCTGGAACACATTGTTCCTCCACCCTCTGAAGCAGTATTAACACAGTACTGTGGTGCAGGATGCAGTACTGTATATGGAGATCACATGAGCTACTCTGAGGTACCAGTGATCCTGTTCCACTCTGCTGCCAGGATCATGGTGATGCAGACCATTCCTGACATGATGTTCCCCATCACACCTACTAAGGAGAGCCCATATGGACAGAACTACTTGCCTGATCTCAACTCACAAGGAGCTGCAGATGCCTTTTCAGACTGGACTCATTGTTACCTTTAGTTTTTATTTATTCGCTTATATTCTCTGTCTGTTATTAGTCTCCACTGTCAACCAGAGGAAAATGGGTTCCCCTTCCTAGCCTGGGTTCCTCCCAAGGTTTCTTCCTACTTTTTAGGGTATTTCTTGCCTCTGTCGCCCTTGGCTCAGTTGGGGCTCTGATCTGGATTCTATAAATTCTGTAAGCTGCTTTGTGACAATGTCAGTTGCAAAAAGCGCTATACAAATTGACTTGACTTGACTGGACTTGACTCAGTAAGATAGTAAGCAGGTCCTTTGTTCCTGGAAAATGCTTCTTAACAGGATTGTTTTGGGTTTTGGTAATGCATCATTTAGTTATTTTTATACCTTGGGCAATGTACTGTTTTAGATTATGTTCTGGGAAACCTGTAGGCATGGTAAAACCCATTGGCAATAATCTGCCCCTGTCCACACAAGCATCTCTTCAAGTTATTAGCAGCATTTCTCAACTCACGTTGGAAGACAAGCCCTCCAGTGAAATGCATTAAACATGCCATGCCTATTAATAAATTCAACATCAATTTTTGACGATTGACAAGTTATGCCCATTTAGACATGACAATAGCATCTGAGCTTACATTTCAGAGGCCTAACTAGCTAGCTGTAGCTAAGCTACTATTTTCAAAATAAACTTTGTTGACATTTTTGAGAGAACAGAGTGAGCTAGCAGTAGCTAAAGCTACCTTTTTCAAAAACAAGAGTTTGTTGATACTTTTGAGGGAACAGAGAGAGCTAGCGGTGGCTAAGCTACCTTTTTTCAAAACCATGAGATTGTTGACATGTATGAGAGAACGGAGAGAGCTAGTGGTGGCTAAGCTACCATTTTTTCAAAGCAATGAGATTGTTGACATTTTCTGAAAGGCAAAGAGAGAGTTAGCGCTGAGCTAAAGCTACCTTCTTCCAAAACAGAGAGGATTGTTGACATTTTCAGAAGCTCACAGAGCTAGCAGTAGCTAAAACTATAAAATAGTTGGAGAGCAGAGACCCTAAGCAGGATTGTGTGTGATTTAATGATTGACCCTTTAATGTTGTGATGTAAGAGCCAGGTTAATGGTTTTCCCTATGAATGGCACACAGATCAATTGGCACTAGGTTGAAAATTTGGGATTGCAAAGTCAACCCAACCCTGTCTTTGTTTGGAATATCTTGTTTCATAAAATAGAGGGTTAGAATTGTCAAAGGATCTCACGCACACTTTAAAAGTCCTCCTCATTGAATAGAGGAAGAATTTAAATTCTATTTCTTTCCTCTTTTCAGCCTGAGGAGGCAACTCTTTGTGAAAATATTAATAATATTAATCAAGCAGTGTCAGAGTAGAACCTGTGAACGGTTATGATTATATTTACCTAATATAATCCTATATTAACCAACAATTCCTGTAACCGAACTTCTGAAATTCCTAGTATGAAATTGAATAATCAGGGGCTTTGAATTATTTTTAATTTTATGGTATGAAACCTTACAGGTGACTAAGAGCTAAGGAACATTTCCTGGATTAATGTAGCCAATCCCATGGGTTCAGCTGGGTTGGGGCTGTCTAAGGATCAGCCCTGGCAAACAGGAATACACCGTTTCACGTCATCTTACATAATCCACATCCTAGATCAGCAAATACAATCACCTCTCCCCTGCTGAGAACAAATACGAATGCCACCAACCTTCCCATCCTAATGGATGTGGTGGACCTACCACACCCCATTGACAAATATCCCTTGTCATGTGTGAAGCTTGCAAGACACATACACTGCTCATAAAAAGTTAGGGATGTTTGAATTTCGAGGGAAATTTATGGAAAATGTAAAAAAGTTCACACTACAATGATATTATATCATGAAAGTCGGTCATTGAAGTAGAAGCGTGCAATGGTGATTTCCTCATCTCCAATTTATTGAAGCAAAGGCAAACAATAGTGGTGATTAAACCACAACAAAAACAGGCAATGTCTCAATAATGTGTCATGTACCCTTGACCATCAATTACAGCTTCACAATGACGTCTCATGCTGTTCACAAGTCGATTTATTGCTGCTGAGTCATAGCACTGTTGACAATGATGCGGTCTTCAGTGTGGGATGTGGCCAAAGGACGCCCACTTCTATGTCTTTCTGTGACTCTTCCAGTATCTCTGCTGCAACCTGCGGATGAAACTCGGTGACACTCTAAACTCAGTGGCCACGTCCATCTGAGAACATCCTGTTTGAAGCCTCACAATGGTGAGGTACTCTTGATCAGTTGTTAGGCGTCGTCTTGGTCTCATGATGTCAAAATGTGAATAGCATGATGAGGAAGACTGTTTAAATACAAATTCTGATTGAATCAGGAAATTTGTTGGTCGATTCTCCTTGTCAGAGAACAGAAAGTTGTGTAAAAAGTACTGAAACATTGAACAGTTGGATGTGTGCATTCAAAAGTTTAGGTGAAGGTCACATTAAGTTGTGAAGGTTATAGTGCATATAAGGTTGAAATTTCACCCAAATGCCGAATATCCCAAACCTTTGTATCAGCCATAACATTAAGACTATCTGCCTAATATTGAGCAAGTCTCTCTGAAACAGCTCTGACTGTGGTACATGTGTCTGACTAATTTCTATCAGAGCAGTATTAACGTAAATGACTCATGAAGAGCAGACTGTTAAGTAAAATAAACTTTAATCAGTTAAGTTTCAGTTTGATTCAAATGTTACAGATAAAAACAGTGTCTAAATATAAACACCCTGTTAGAAAACTAGGGCCGAGTTTAATAAATGTACACCAAGGTACTCACATTGGTCACATTGGAAAGCCAAGTGCAAAATGTCGACGCAAAGCAGACAAGTGGTAAGGGCAAGCAGTGGCCAGAGCCGTTTGTGAGGTCACTTGAGTACTTAGCATAAGAGTGAGGAAGGGGAGAGGAGTGCTACCATGCTCGGCCGATTCACTAGGGCTTCATAACATTTTTCCAGTGTCTTATGTCCACACACCTTCACATATATGTACATAATCTCACTCACTCACACACACACACACACACACACACACACACACACGCAGCAGTGTCGATCTTTGTCCCACTTAACCTCCCCTCTGCCAGAGACAGGGCATAAACAGGCAGAAACAGATGTACTAGAGTTAGTTTAGGGTCCGTTAGTAGAACACCAGAAGGCTCCAGCTGCTCAGCAGGATAGCCAGTGCTGTGGAGGGGGAGAAAGAGAGAAAACTTTAATTAATACATCTTAGCTCTTCTGCATTGTTGCACGCTTAATTGTCCCCCCATTTTGCCCTCCCTCATTCCTTTTGTCATCAGAAGCAATGCTAAGGACACCATGTAGGACCTTTTGGGATGTAAAAGTTTATTGACGAGTCCACGACTGCTTACTTTTTAATGTGCAAATGGAACATTTTGTAGCTTCTGCTCCTATTTTTTAGCAAATTAACAAAAGTTATGCAAAAATGTATCCAAAAAGTTTTGTGGTTCAAACAAAGTGGCCTCCTAGCATTATTGCTACAGCCCAGTAGGGGGCTTCAGGTTGAAACAATGTGCTTTGAACCAACCCACCTTAAATCTGGGGGCGATAGTGCACTGCTGCAAAACTACATTTAAAGGTCCAGTGTCTAGCAGAGTTTGTTTTTTTCCTGCTCAAACACACCTCATCTGTTAACTGCCAAGCGTGGTGAGTGTGTTTGAGGTGGAGAACAACAAAACCATCAGTCCAGGACTAGGGTGTGGACTTCATCCCCATACCTTTAACAGTTTTGGCTCTAAATATGTCAGGTGTGTATGCTTACCGTGAGCCACAGGGCTGCCGAGAAAGCCGCTACCACTTGAGGCGGTTGTGGTGGCAGTGGTGTTGGTGTTGGTAGTGTTCAAATTACTTTTAGGATTGGTCAGGTCCAGTGGTGTACCAGAGGCATACACCGAGTTGGGAGATCCCAGTACGCCCCCTGTGGAAATGCAATAGAGAGGAATTAGCTGAAGAAACCAAGACTGGCACTTGACATTTCTGTGCTGTTAAAGGGCCCATTTGCATTCACTTGCATCCAGCCTTTCTTAGAAACAAGTTAATTTGGTTACTGTGCCTTTCAAACTGACATATGTAATTGCCCCTGTTCTGATAGGCTGCCTTGTTTTGTGCATAGTACAATGCTTAGTCTTAGATGGCCAAAGCCAAAGAGATATATAGAAGTTTGATTTTGTGACATCACAAAAACAGTGCCTTCCCAACCTGTTGTGAAAGTGACAATATTTTTTTGTCATTGTGCACCACAACAAAATGTGGCCTCCATCACACATGCATACGTGGAGCAGCGGGCAGCTATTAACAGTGCCCAGGGAGCAGTGAAGTGGGGATGGTACCTTGCCCAAGGGCTATCTCAGTGGTGCCCAGGCTGGGAATTGAACCTGCGACCTTCTGATCCCGGGGGCAAAGTCCTAACCACTAGGCCCTTTACATGTGAGCTAACAGTAAAAGACATACCACTGAGGGTGCCGTTGAGGATGAAGACATAGTAACTGGTGGAAGCTCTGGTGGTCGTTGCGGTAAGGTTGGTGCTAGTGTTGAAGGTACACTGGATAAGGCTCTGGTTTGGGGAAACTGCACCCTGGACTGAGAATACAGAGCTCTAGCACAGTGAGAGAGACACAGAAAGTTCAGAAATTAGTAATCACCTTCAAGGAATAGTTCTGTGAAAAACCAAATCCTTTCCCGTGAGCACAGATCGGTCATGTTGTGTGTCCACTTTGAATTTGAACTAGAAGTCTGTATTCATCTAGATGTTTTCCAAAACTTAAAACAAATAGCATCCAGCTCTTCATGAATGTGGAGTAGACTTGTGTGTGTGGTTTAGAACACAGTATGACTTACTGTGAGCTATAAACGTCCAGCTCTTCATGAAGGTGGAGCAGACTTGTGTGTGTGGTTTAGAACACAGTATGACTTACTGTGCGCTATAAACATCCAGCTCTTCATGAAGGTAGAGCAGACTTGTGTGTGTGGTTTAGAACACAGTATGACTTACTGTGCGCTATAAACATCCAGCTCTTCATGAAGGTAGAGCAGACTTGTGTGTGTGTGGTTTAGAACACAGTATGACTTACTGTGCGCTATAAACATCCAGCTCTTCATGAAGGTGGAGTAGACTTGTATGTGTGGTTTAGGATACAGTATGACTTACTGTAAGCTATAGACATGAACTATACTTTATGACATGGTCCATCACTTTTGAAGGAGTAATAGGTTTTGTTTTAAACACAGAAGAGCCTGAGAAGAGAGTCATCCTGTGTCTTAAACCACACCCACAAGTCTGCTTCATGGAGCTGAAGGTGGTTAAAGAGAGATTTGGAAAAAAAAAAAAAAAAAAAAAAAAAAAAAAAAAAAAAATTTGGGTGACTTTTGATTTCAGATCAACTGAAGAAGGTGTCTTGGCTGATCTGGGGTCAGCAGATACGCCGTGTTCATTCGATCTTCTGCCGAATTATCCTAGTTATGTTTGTCATGCTGCAGGAATGTTTTGGTGTTATGTTGAGCACCTTACCGTGTTAGTGGCAGTCAAACCAGTAGAGGTATTGGCTGTGACAAGGAAGATGAAGTTGCTGGAGTTGTTTGTGACGTTGTTGCCGCACACATACACAGTGGTGAGACCCTGTCGAGAAAAAAGAGCAAACATATTGAAAAAGCCATTATGTTTAAAAAAACATCAAAGAAAATATGAATATTGATTATTTTAAGTAGAACTGAAGAGTTTTAGTTACTAGTGAATTATAATACATGGTATAACTCATTTATGTTACTTTTTATTCAATTATATAGATATTTCCTCCAAATTTCTGTTTTAAAAGCAATTATAATTCTTTTGTATCAATGTTCGCAAACATATAAATGAAAATATTAGATATCCCTATTATTTACTATAAAGAGCTACTGTGGCCCTAGAAAGTATCTGGCTGTACTCAAAAGAGGCTGTCATAAACGACCTCAAGGTTGAACGACCTTGACAACACAAGCGGTGGTCACCAGTCCTCCTGCTGCAGATCAACCTTCTTGATCAGGTTTTACCTTCAAACCTGGTTGAACACACCCTGTTTATCCAACCAATGCCTTTATACTCAAAAGCTTCCTGGGGGCCTTCAGGGTTGGTCTGATCTCCAGTAGCAGGTTTGGTGACCACTGCCATTGGCTCCCGATGGTTCATTTGTATGGTATGGTGCTATGTGAAGACTTCGAAGAGGAAGTGAAAGAGATAGATCTGCAGGAACAGGTTTGGCAGCATTTTCTCCAAATTTGCGGTATCTCTACAAGACCCAGCAAGTGGAATGTGGCAGGTGTTTGATGACTGTACCAGAGACAGGTTGGTGGTCAGGCCGAGAGCCACGTAGCCAGAGGTGGGGCCACTGAGCTCAAAGTACAGCGTTGTGTTGCTCTGCAGCTGTGAGGAACCAAAGTAGCAGGTGGAGGCATTTGCAGAAGGGTCGCAGCTCGTCAGGCACAGCTTAGTGGATCCACAGCCCGTGCGGGTGATGTTACTCTGTTGGTCGGAAAAGAGCAAGAAGTTTTATCATCACCTCCATCACTGCCTTCACTTTACACTGAAAACTGGGGCTCAAGTGGGTACAGAGAGGGCACAAGGTGGGTACACAGTGGGTACCGAGAGGGTACACAGTGGGTACAGAGAGAGTACATAGTGGGTACAGAGAGGGTACACAGTGGGTACAGAGAGGGTACACAGTGGGTACAGAGAGGGTACATAGTGGGTACAGAGAGGGTACACAGTGGGTACAGAGAGGGTACATAGTGGGTACAGAGAGGGTACACAGTGGGTACAGAGAGGGTACACAGTGGGTACAGAGAGGGTACA
>JBBIGC010141140.1:0-20636 GCA_037576955.1 Lepidarchus adonis | reverse complement strand
GTGGGAGGAGTTAAAGAGTCTGATGGAGGGCGTTTGTGTAGATGAGTGACAGTGGGAGGAGTTAAAGAGTCTGATGGCTGTGGGGAGGAAGGATTTTACAGTGGAAGGGTATAGTTTGGTGAAAGCATCACTTGAGGACTAGAAGTTTTAGATCAAAGGATTTTGCCCAATAATGTAGCTTCTGTCATTAGTTTTTAATCAATGTATGTACCAAGTAAGGACTATTTTTGTCTATATTTTATTAATACAGTTAATATTTAAATGAGAGCCCAGACATTCTAATATTAACCTCCATCATGCAACACATGCGTGGGTGTGACATCACAGGCAGCCAGGGTCATAACTGGACCGTCAGCAGGATGATCGAGCCAAGAATAGAAAAATTCATTTTCTTAGGAAACTTTGTGTTTTGGTCGCTCTCGCTCGATCTCCCTCTCAGAGGTTCTTAACAATGTCTGTTGTGAAAAGTAGTGAAATGAAAAGAAAGTGGCTGATCTCTGGTTTTCAGATCCGTAACGCTGCTGCTAATGTGCTGAGAGAATGTTGGCTGCTCCATCGCACCACCCAGGCCAAGAACAACAATGGAGAGCACCGGCACCACCAGAGATGCCTGCTGGAGGCCATCCGTGTGTAAGTGACCTTCACCTGCGTAATGTGTCATCCATGTGTAATGGTCATAACTATCCGACATAACAGCAAAGTCAAATTGAAGGAGCATGGAGGTGTTGAGGGTCCTGACGTGTCATTAGGACTGAGCCCTTGCTTATTTCAGTGGGATCTGCACAGTGGTGCATGTACAGCACATGTGTTGGACACGTCCGTCTGTGCTTCTTGTGACTTTTATTTTTGAAATTTGAAATCTTAATCTGATTGAGAATTTAATCTGATTGAGAATTTAATATGACTGTTACATTAGAATCGTAGTGTCCACAGTGCTTACTGGCTGATGCCGCCATCTTTAATTGTTTAAGACAACTAGCAAGCTGCTTTGCTCTCAGTAATGGGGGTAACTGCTCACCGCTGGTCCAGTGTGGGTCCTACCCATTGATTTTAAATGTGTGAAAGGATAACAAATGGTGCAGAGAACATGTAAATTATAATTTACTACAAACGTACAAAGTACTGTGCAAAAGAATGAAGCACAGAACCTGAGAATTGTATATGTGAGAGTTGTTTACACACAGAAAGTGTTTTTACTTATTTATGTTCAGACCACTAATTTTAGAACCAATACAAATAAACTGGTACTGTGAACAATATGTTTGTCAATGTGTTAAGTTGTCATTTCCAGAGTTGGAAGCCTGGAATTATTAGTAGTAACCTTTAAATGACCTGGTTTGGGCTCAATCAAAGGCTGGAGGCGTTAAACCTGCTCTGTTCTAATCAGCTCCCAAAGCACACAAAACAAATACTGATTTTGTTGCTTACTATAGTTGTTCTCATAAGTTTACACATTAGAGTGCTGATTGGGCCCTTTTTTTCTGTCCGAACCCAACCCGAACCCGACAGAGCAGTGACCGAGCCCGACCCGGACCCGACGGAGCAGTGACCGAACCCGACAGAGCAGTGACCGAGCCCAACCCGAACCCGACGGAGCAGTGACCGAACTCGATAGAACAGTGACCGAACCCGACAGAACAGTGACCAAACCTGACAGAGCAGTGACCAAGCCCGAACCGAACCCGACAGAGCAGTGACCGAACCCGACCCGAACCCGACAGAACAGTGACCGAACCCGACCCGAACCCGACAGAGCAGTGACCGAACCCGACAGAGCAGTGACCGAGCCCGACCCGAACCCGACGGAGCAGTGACCGAGCCCGACCCGAACCCGACGGAGCAGTGACCGAACCCGACAGATCAGTGACCGAGCCCGACCCGAACTCGACAGAGCATTGACCGAACGCGACAGAACAGTGACCGAACCCGCCCCAAACCGACAGAACAGTGACCGAACCCAACCCGAACCCGACGGAGCAGTGACCGAGCCCGACCCGAACCCGACGGAGCAGTGACCGAGCCCGACCCGAACCCGACAGAGCAGTGACCGAGCCTGACCCGAACCCGACAGAGCAGTGACCGAACGCGACAGAACAGTGACCGAACCCAACCCGAACCCAACGGAGCAGTGACCGAGCCGGACCCGAAACCGACGGAGCAGTGACCGAGCCCGACCCGAACCCGACAGAGCAGTGACCAAGCCCAACCCGAACCCGACAGAACAGTGACCGAACCCGACAGAGCAGTGACCAAGCCTGAACCGAACCCGACAGAGCAGTGACCGAACCCGACCCGAACTCGACAGAACAGTGACCGAGCCTGACCCGAACCGACAGAACAGTGACTGAGCCCGACCTGAACCCAACAGAGCAGTGACCGAACCCGACAGAGCAGTGACCGAACCCGACATGCATTTATGTTTCTGTCTGAACCCGACTGGAGTTTAGTGTTGAGCTGAAACAGCCGCTGCTAAGCAAAAATATTATGATCTTCTCTTTAAACAAACTAACACGTAAACTTTCCTTCATATTCTGCCCTTTTGAATTCTCCCCATAACTATTTCTTTCGTTCGTCTCCCATGATGCTTCAGCTTTGGCTTCGGCTACTGAATGAAACGTTGTCATGGTTACGCAAACAAATCCCCGTGTACAGGGAAAAGCGAACAATCCAGCGTGACGTAGCGTACGTCCTACTTTTAATTAACACTAAAAAGTATTGTATTTTTTATTAACAAATACTTTTACAATTGCATCATGTGAGACAGATATTTTGAAGCTTCACTGTGTAGCAGCCTTTACTATTTTAAAGATCAAAAGTTTTTGTGCTGACGCGACCGAACCCGAACCCGAGTAACCATGGTGAAATATTTGTCTGAACCCGACCCAACCCATCGTGTGGCATTATTTTTCTTATAACTATAGTTTCTCAAAACTAGTTTCTCAGTAAAAACCACAAAACTATAGTTTCTTAGTGCATGCTTTGATACTACAATAAAATTGATGAATATAAATATTTAATCTAAATGCTTTTTTTCTCATTTTGGCATACAGCCGTAAAATACTGTATTGTGAGATGCCATTATTGGAAAATAAATCTATTTGTGGCAGAAGTTTATCCATGCAGCCGTAGGTGCCTTTCTGTGTGGAGTGTACAAGCTCTCGCCATGTTTGTGGGGGATTCTCCGGGTTCTCCAGTTTCCTCCCACAGTCAAAGGGCTTCTGGTTTAGATTGACTGGCTACTCTACATTACCCATCGGTGTGAGTGTGTGTGAATGGTTGTGTGTTTTTGTGTTGGGTAAACCCTGCCTTGGCTCATAGTTCACTGGGATTGGCTCTAGCTTCCCCATGACCCAAAATGGATAAGTAGTTTAGACAATAAATTAGTTATTTTTACCCATTTGGTGCATGATATTACATTCTACAAGAAGATCCTGAGAAATTGTCTTTTTATTTATATATTAAAATTACATGTACAGTTTAAAGTAAGTTGTCATATTGTTTCTGTAGCATCATCTAATGAAGTTTTGTTCATTTTCCCAGCTTTCCTAGCTGCAGCACCTTAAATAAGATGTGTGCTTCAAGCAAAGTTATAATGCAGTAATTAACATTTTAAAATACAATTTTTTTATTAAAAAATAAAATGGGATTGGCACAAAATATTAAAATTAATATTATTAATTATATTTTTTATGATTTTAAAGTACAAACGTTCCGATGGATGCACCTTAAGAGCCCATTCTATGTTCTGTCATTTTCAGTAGTGGGCTGCCATTTCATGCAGACGCTGATGCACACGTTCTGCATGTTTCAGCAGCTGTTCCACTCTGCAATATTGGTTTCCGTTCTACTTTTCTAGAACAGCAGATTTTCATCTAAAGTTAGGCTGGCCTAACAACAAAGCCACGGTATCAAGCAATATCATTCAATAGCTCAGCTGCATTAAAATCCATAACTTCTGCAAGAACCATAATTATATTAAGACATCATGATACTTAGTTCAGTCCAGTTTGGTTGTTAACTTTGAAATGAATTCACACATTCATTTCCGTGTAGGTATGAATACATTTAGCCAAAAATCAGATTAGGGATGTGAATGTTTTTTACATTCAATACTTCTATTGCCCCATTTGACATTTATTAATATATTAAAGTGATGATACAGAACTGTGCAACAGTCATAGACACCCACACAAATGGTTAAAAGCCGTTGATCGTTAACGTCACAGGAAATGCAACAGTAAAGCAGTAAAAAGTGTCGAGTTTGTAAAGATTTGGAAAAGTGTTATGAGCTGGTTAGAACACAGGTTTGGTTCTAGATCTTCTCTACAAGCCTCCAGCCATCGCATGGACGTGTGAAACTCCAGCAGAACCTGGTTTAACGGAAGGAAGGACTGATTAAGGCAGAACAAGGGATTTGGCGACTACGAGTAACACACTGATATAGAGTCAGTGTTAACAGTGTTACTGTTATTTACAATTATACTAATATTAATGAAAAATGATTTCAGATATAATATTCTCAAGTGCTTAGGACTTTAGCACAGTACTTAATCGAAGCATTTCAGGACAATAGTGGTCATTTAAGAACTGGTTGTTAAGGAGAACATTCACTTGTGTCTTGTCTGTGCTGATAGTGATACGTCTTTCTCTCCATAGATTCCGTCACTTACGGCTGAAGCAGAGAAAACTCAGAGACTACACCAGTGAGATGGTCGACCTCTCTAAGGTAGATCTACCCTTAGTTCCCATGCTGCTACACTCACTGGCCGTTTTATCAGAAACACCTACCATACAGGTGCAGTTTGTCAGTACAATACCATTTTAGCTATTTAAGTTCCCTAAAGAACATCTTTGCTAACGAGACTTGCACATAAAGAGCCTTGACATGTAAAAGATCTTTTTAAAGAATCTTTAAAATATATGAAAGTTCTTCCAAAATTATTATTTTTTTTAATTTACAAAAATGGGTCTGTGTGATCATTGAGTCATGGAATTCTTCCTTTTATTTATTTATTGTTGTTTGAATTATATGACAGACAGATTTGATATGGCAAAAAAAAATTATACATGAAAATAGAATTAGATTTTTTGTGCAGTTGGTTAGTACAGTCCCCTCACAGTTAGAAAGTCCTAGGTTCAATCCACTGTCCATTTGATCACAGATCTAAGAGTGCTTTCAGACCAGATGCACTTTTTCAAAGTTCTTCTATCAGTCTAATGAATTTCTCCTGTCTAGAGTTTTGAGGGACTATTTTAGCGCCTACTTCAGGGTAGATATTTTTCACTGGATTAACCAAGAGTGATGTAAATGTACAGTGGTTAGTCCGGAAAATCGTGTACCAATGTTGTACACCATATACTGTCATACAAAATGGCACCATGAGTTGACCCAGATGTCTTTGAACAGAGAAATCAGAAAACTCTACTGGATACTAAGTTTTGGCACCCCTGATATAGTTTTGTTATCATGTATAAAACCCAGTAAAGAGTCCTGGCTTGGCAGTATACAAACAATAAACGGGTGTAAGCTTGAGTGAAACTGGGGCCTAAGTAAATATTTCAAGTGGGATTTACAGTATAAAATGTATTGATACGAAATAATGCTTAAAGGCATAAAGATACACTTTGGGTACAAAACCAGAAGTCTTTAAATGTCTTTAATTGGTCTGTGGGTTTAAAGTCACCACAGCATCAGACGAGTGGAGCACCAAAACCAAAAACCGTCACCTCAGTTTGCAGCCTTCTACACTAAATCGAGGGTTTTCACAGGGCGCTTGTCCTCTCCGCTAACAGATGCAGATGATCATGTGTGACCTGAGCGCCAACTGGAACAATTCGTATCGCGAGCTGGAGCAGCGGATCATCTCCATGGAGCAGAAGCTGGATGAGCTTGGCCAGTCTTTCCAGAGCACCTCCCAGCTGCTGAGCCAGGCCTTGCACCGCCGCCGCCTTGACCACAGGTATCCGTCCAGCCCGGCCCAGTGGCATCTTTCTTTAAAGGGGAATCTCGTTGATTTTGCTAGATTTGTGCAGAATTCAGTCAAATATACAAATATAGCCTTTATGTAAGTCATATCTAGAACCACCAGTTACTGACATGTGTCTTTGGCGTCTGATCTCAGAACTATTTTTTGTTAATAATTTGTCAGACCATTCTACACAACTTTGTTGTTAATGATCCAGAAAATGTAAAAAAGTCGAAAATCAGTGGTATTAACATTACTGCAGGTGTCTAAATGGTCAACTCAGCGAGGAAGTCCACATCATTCCCATGAATGCACTTGAATGGTAGGCTTCCTTGCAGAACAAAATATTTCAACCAAAGGTACATTACCCTCCTTCTTGGTACTGGGCCTGTTTCCAGGCCTCTCCGAGGTCACGACACAGTGAGTCTGAGCAATACATCATTCATTAATGGTTATTGCAGCACTGGTCTTTGCAGGAGTGGCGTCACAATGTGCAAACTAGCGCGAAAACATAAAATTTTATGATGTGCCACAAGCATTAGATGTTGCCAGAAGTAAATTGGGGGCCAATGAGTAACCATGCTAAATGTTAACTTTTCAGTAAACTACCCTTCAAAAGTGTGAAATCACCATTTTCAGTAATATACAACCACTAATATTTGTCAGATACAATGCCGATGTAAAACGACCCCAGTATAACTCTACTGAAATCATTCTAAAAAGCTGTCCAGAAATCTTTGGATGTGTTTAGAATGATGACCACCATGGTGATATATTTTCAAATTCAGATGTCTTGCCATCATGGTGACAAGAAATAACTCTGAATTATGACTGTCAATAACAAGACCATAAGCTATTTTGGAAAATGTGAAAACTTGTACAAAACTATTCATCATTATGGATGAATAAGGTTGTACGGTATGGACAAAATATCAGTATTATACCGAAACATATTGCGATATTTTCTATATATTAAAGGGTATCACATTTCACTAATAAAGGTTTGAAGTATGTAAATAACGCTTCACAATGTGCAGGCAGTTTATAGAAACTAAGCTTTAAAAACTTCCTGTTTCAAATCATCATTTTGGTGAGGTAAAAAAAACAAAACAAAATGTCTACATGTAGATCCCAGCAGTTTTGCCACGTGCTTTCACAAGTAAGTTCTAAGAAGCTCTGTGATTAGTTACAAGCTCATTTGCATGTTGCAGCCTTTTGTAATAACCAGTTTCGCGGAGACTGATCTAAGGTTCGACAGTCCCCCATCTAAAACCTGGTGAATAATTTAAAGTTAGAGTATGTGACACAATGGCAAAATCTATGAAAAAGCCACATAGATAAGGGGTGGTATCTCACGATACGATACACATCCCATGATAACGATAATATTGTGATACCGCGATTCTGCGATAATCAATATATTGCACGACAATGATGTAGCGATATAACACAGAAATACAAGGATGGGTTATTAGTTTACAATGCTACTGGCACCTTTCCCATATTTGCTTTGCGATCAGAAGTGCAGAGAAACCTAAACTTCAGCTTCAAGGCTTCACTTCTGTTCCCCTTTGTCACTTGGCAAGTTGCGCTATCATCATGCTACCAACCGAACTACTACTCCCCTATTTTCCACAATGCATTGCTCCCCATGAAACATGCCTTCTGCTACAGCCAGGTAGTTTTAACCTTTGTTCATACAAGATGAATTATGGAGCGATACTCTTCTGTCTGAACTGAATTATTGTTTAGGACAGTTCAGTAAATGCTAGATATTGACGGGGATGCACAATTCTGCACACTTGGATTACTAAGTCTTTTAAAAGAAGTGCTCCAGCGATGTTTACTCACGTCGACAGGGTTCACTTGTAGCATCATCCATCGCTAATCATGTGTGGGAAAGAGATGTGACCATCACTAAATAATCCATGGTCTGTTCTGTCAATGTTCTAAAAGCCAAAGCCAGGCTTTAGATTTAAATGTGACTGCTAGCTATCCGTTTGGAAGCTCTTCTTCAGCTTTCACCCAATTCTCCTGCACTCAATCGAGCCACGCCCCCAAGAGGAGAGAATTAGTAGTGATGCCGGTGAGTCAAATTGGCGGCGAATGTTTATAAATTTAAATATCGATATTGCGGTCTATTGATTATCGTATCGCGTGAGCAAGGACGAGGATATATCGCTATATCCATGTTTTGTCACACACCTAACATAGATGTTCACTTTTGTTTTTTGCTGTATGCAAACTCTTTTAGGTTTTTTTTGGTTCTGTCTTTTGCGACTGAAAGCTACCGAAGGCAGTTTCTCTGCCATTGTGCAATTGGTTCACCTGTTGTGCTTGCCTGACTAGCCTCGTAGAAGATTTGCGTGCTTAATGAGTGCTTGAGAACCGAGCGCAAATGGGTAGACAGACAGGCAAGTAGAGCTTTAAGGGCTGCTTCAGTGGAACCAACACGGCGAAGGCTCAGTGTTGTAATGGCAAGTGTGACAGTAATGACAATTTGGTTTAGATCCCCAGAGGTAAACTGTTTACCGAATACCATTCTATTTAGGTTTGATGGAAGCTGAGGTGGGAGGAAAAGGTAGCTGGGGAGTTCACATCTTACTCTCTTTTTCCAAACAGGTGACCTGGGGCAAGTTTCTTCTCCAAGACGCCACAGTGGAGGCCGCTCTGTCCTCTGACAGCTGATCAAAACTGCACAAGCTACTTACGGCACAGTAGAAACGGAAGACTTCCATCTGTGCACATTTTTCCCAACAGACCTCAAGAGCTGCAATGACTTTCTTTGAAAAGAAAGAATAACAAATATCACTGCACCGCACTGGTGAATGGGAGAAGGACACATGTATTTATGACAATATTTATGTTTATCTTGATCAGCAACACTGAAAGAAAAAAGAAAATGGAGAACGGCTTCAGCGTTGGTTGCTCTAAAGGTATGAAATCCTCTTGGTTTAATG
This sequence comes from Lepidarchus adonis, assembly GCA_037576955.1. Classification (NCBI taxonomy): domain Eukaryota; kingdom Metazoa; phylum Chordata; class Actinopteri; order Characiformes; family Lepidarchidae; genus Lepidarchus; species Lepidarchus adonis. The sequence continues at coordinate 11,710 of JBBIGC010141140.1, read as the reverse complement.
AGGATAGTGACACTATGTTATGTTATGTGTTCTCCAGTAGTGCTTCAGAGGTCATTTCTGAACGTTGTATTGAAACAGTTTCAGTATCCACTCAGGCTGATATATGTTAATATCCCTCCGATAAACGTTTGTCGTTTAATGTGCCTCCATTACTTTCACCCCAGAGCTGAAGGGGCTTCTCAAACTTTTGCACTTTTCTCTCACGTAGACAACGAATCACAGCGAGCAGCTCTAGTCCAAGAGCCAAATGCACCGAGAACAATCTGCCACAATGGGCAAACAGGTCACTTGTTACACTTGTCCCGTTCTTTCTTGTCCTTGATGCACATCAGCTCAAGCAAGCTGCCGATTCTCTTTAATTTAGTTTATTTGAGAATTCCTTTGTTACCTTGGTTTAGTCTATATTTAGTTTTCAGAAGCTTTATTGTGTTTTTCAAGCTGTAAATTTTATGGGCCTACACTTCACATTTCATCAACCCTTAAAAAAGATGGGAAAATGTTAAGAAATTATAACTACCGTATTTCCCCAACGATAGGACGTGGCTTATACATTGATTTTGCAAACCTGGTATTGGGTGCAGTTCATCTAAAAACAAAAAACACATTCACTAAAGGTATAATTCAGTACAAAAAGACGACATCCCCACATGATGAGTTGTACTAAATGTTCTGTTTACTGCAGCAACGGAAAGTTTGAAAAGCAACACAAAGCAAAGATCAGATCAGTGACGATGTGCTGCCGCATCCAGACTCAAACTTTTTCAGCCCTTTGCTACAGGGCACTAGGGTTACATCCTAGTGTATAATTTCAACTGGAAAAACTCAATTTAACAGAAATAAAAGGATCAAAAGTTTATTGTTGGCTGGGAAATGGTGTGTTTTTAATTTTCGTTTGAAGGACTGGAGGGTGGACGTACTGCAGTACAGCGCTGTCAATCATCCGTCTGCATGTAAATTCTTCAGTATAAATTAGCAACACTGAAATGCTAAACTTATTAGTCTTTTATTGCGACCTGTGCTGCTTTGCTGTCGCTGATGTTGGACACACATTCGTCTCGGATATTAGACTTTGCTTTGCGCAAACAACGACCTGGAGCTTAAATTCTTGCCTAGTTCTTGCGTTGCGTTATGATTTTGGTAAATTCCAAATAGTCAATTCAATAGTTGATGCTGAACTACAGTATAATGTCACTGGTATTGAGCTGTAAAGTCTCCAGGGGTGAAATTAGATTCTTCTACTTCAGATCAGTAAATTCAGTAACACTGCAGATAATAACAAGAGGTTTATCTTTTTAGAGTTTTAAACATAAATGAGCATTTTCTGCAGATTATAGAATGGGACGGCCTATCACTGGGGAAATACGGTACTTCAGTTTATGCATGTTACCTGACCTAGAACTGCAAACAAGCAGCACTTTAATTATTCATTATTTATTATCGGATGAAAAAGATGAGGTTGATATGAAGGTGACAAGCGAAATGTTGATGAAATCTCAGATTATATGTCAAAGGAATTTAAGCCCCAAACCTGCTTGTTGGGTAAGTTCTACCAATGGGTGAGAAAGGATCTGGGCTTAATCGTTTTGCATTCTATTGGATGTAACTGCAGTTGCAATGATTGTTGCAGTGATAAAAACTGCAGAATATTCTGAATAATTACAAAATTCAACTCAAAAATATTTTAAAGTGTTAAAAAATGTTTGAAAATATCAACATTCAGTCTGTAGAATGGGTCTGTAATTTTCCTTGGGGTAATGGCATAAGGTAGCATCATTTATTATGTTTCTTTCCTGCAGATTTCAGCTTAAATCTCCATCTACAACGCTGTCTTCAGTCAGACACCTCAAAAGGAGTTAAAATTCAGTTGTAATGGAAGGTAAAGTCATTCCGAATGGTTGGCTGTGGAGTGTTCTGTAGAAGTTTAATAACTCCAAGTTTGGTTCCAAACGTTCAGTGTGGAGTCTACATGGTCTCAAGTGTTTACTTGGGTTCTGCTGGAGTCTCTGGTTTCTCCCCACAATCCAAAGACAAATAACAAATCTAACATTTCAGGCATTAGCAGATTCTTCACCAAATCCACACCTGAAATCCAAATCATGTCATTGTTCTCCGTTAGGAATCTTCTAGATTAAAACAGCTTACGTCAGACGTCTGGTTCCTATCGACTCCATTGTAAACAGTTCTGATTTTCTTGAACAGATGATTTGGTCTGAATTACAAGTGGATGATATGGCAAAAATATTTCTGAGAAATTTTCCAGATATGCGGTGTCATTATGTGCGTTCCCATGATCTGTTATGACGAAAATGAGTCTTATATATATTTTCATATAAAAGTATTCATACAAATCATTTTTTTCAGGGTTTCTCACATCACAGTGCAAGTTCACTTAAAACTAACGATGCGCTCTGAAATAAAATGTGAAGTTCGACTTTGCTTTTTAAGACAGTATCACAATCTGCTTTGAATATTGTGGCCACGATTTATCGCGATCATGATAAATATCATTATATTGCCCAACTGTAGCCTGTAAGATTCTTGATAAATGAATTTGTGAAATTAAAAGGCATGTACGCTACATCTCAACAGCCAGTATCTATACAGTAATTTGATTGGTAGAGTTAGCGCAGGTGTGGCAGGACTATGACCAGTGCTGGTGACCACTTTACTCTCTCACTCTGTGTGGGGAACCCAATTCATACAGAAACTCCTGGAGTAATAATGATAATGAAGTGAAACTACCGTCTTCCTCCAGGGCTTGTGTGGGCAACTTATACAGATGTGTACATAAGGCCAGGCAATATGATATTATATATGGTGATAAATTGTGGCCACAATATGAGAAACAGAACAAAAATAATTTGTACTCCTTATACATTTAAAAAAAATAATAAATATGGCCGTTGGCACTTTTTCACTTTTTAAAAGATGATGAAAAAAATACAGATTGTAGCATGTCTTGTATCAAAAATGTCTTAAAGTATAATATGATAGTTTTGCCATATCACCCTCCCCTGAGTGTACAGATGCCTAATGCTGCTGCTTATACAGTTCAATTTGTTCAGATTTCAAAGTGTCTCACTTAGACTGCACTTTTACAACATTGCTTTACAAATCAACACCCTTCATGTAAAGAAGGAAGTTACCCAAATAAGACAAAAGTCATGGTATAAACATGGGTTCCACCTTCAAGATACGGTTATTTTAACATTTAGCCCGGTTTAGCAAGCAGAACATACATTCGGATATGGAGAAGTGAATCTGTAATGAGAATGCAGGGTTTACATGTGCCTTCCCAAAACTAGGTTCAACACTACGACTGGACGACTGTACTCATGCTGTGAAAAAGCTTCTCGTCTGAGGGACATCGGTTCTCCATTTAAACTGGAGTAACTATGAGCAGAAGCTAACGTCTCATTTGAGAATGGCACCCTCATGTGGGCAAATATGTATATCGCACTGCTATGAGGTATTAACAGCTGTGAACATTGTTTTCGCAGTAATAAAATGTTTGGAAAGAAACCTCCAATATTAACAATGTTGAGCATATTGGACGGTTATCCTTTTCTATATGCTTTGCAAAAGCTGGAAGAAAAATAATTTTTCCTTCACATAGAACTGACTCACAAATGTGACTTGCCCATGAAGTCAACAGTGCATTTACTCTCAGACTCTACAGACACTCAGAATACGCTGATCCACTCGCTGTCCATTAGCAATATAGCTACAGCATTAGCCCACTGCTCTGTTCATCAACAGTCAGGAGCCTCATAGGAACATTTCTAAGCAGGTACCATATGGATGGTGAACCTCTGTGAAGCTGAGAAGAGTCCACCAACCACAAATATCCAAACAACTACGTCCTATGACCCAAAACTGAGCATAGATGAAGGACTAGAGGACAACAGAGCCGAGAGCTATAAATTGGCATCTACATGGTGGACCAACACAGAACGTTTGTCCATCTGGTTCTGAAAAGATACAGCATACAAGTCATACCTGCTCACAGACGTTCCTGTGGGTGTACTCCTCATTGATGATCAAATGATGCACAGAAAAAGATCCACTACAGTGCAACTTCAGAACTGTCCCTATAGAACACATGGGCCTAAAATGAGTATTGGTCCAAATCAAATGTTCCTAATACAGCAGCCAGTGGACATCTCTACATCCCAACATCACATACCACCATCATCCACGTCTCCAAAAAACAACCCCTTAGCTTTAGAAATGTCTTTTTAATAAAGTCATCCAAAAAGCAGACCCACCACCAATTAAATATATGATATAAACCTTTTAAAAAACGTTATCCCAGCAGAAACTTCCTCTACTTTAGCGTCCTTCTCCTAGACCTTGGTCCCTGAAACCCCCTAGTGTTTTTTTCAGGTAGCTAAATCAGCAAAGCTTTTTTTAAACGTTTGTAGGACCTGGAATTCTTAAGCATATGCCACAGCAAGGCAGAAGATCTGGAAAAAGCCTGCCCACAGCCACAGTGGAACGAGTTCCTGCATTCTCGAAGGTCATTTTTCTTGCTTGACGACATAACCCTGAACAGCTTCCTCTGCTTGTGGCAGGCCAACCGACGAGTCCCGCGAAACGTCTGTCCGCAGGCAGCGCAAATGTACCGCACGGACTCTGCGTGCTGCACCTGATGCCGTAGTAAATGCAGCTGCTGCTGGAAGGTCCTGCCACACTGGCACCTGTGCAGACGCGGCCCGCGGTGCTGGTAGCGGTGCCGGACGGCAAGCGCAGGCTGACGGGCAATGGCGCCACAACGGCGGCACGGGAAGTTGGTCTTACACCGCCAGCTCTGCCGCAGGCGCTTCTGAAGGGCCACCTCCTGGCTTTGATTCACAAACATGGCAACTATCTTCAGAGGGCCATCGGAAGAAGGGGGAACCTGGACTGTGGAAGTGGCCCTGCAGGAACCTTGGAGGTTGACGTCAGCTGGAGTGGAGCCTGGAGCAGAAGGTGGTTTAGGCAAAGGGATTGTGACTGGTCTGACAAGAGTACGGCTTGTGGAAGGTACCGTCTTCATACCACTTACTGAACCAACCGCCGGAGTAGGAAGCTGGACGGACGTGGGCGAGAACGATACTTGAACTTTGGTGGATGTAGAAGGATAAGTGGGGATACGGAGAGCAATCTTGGACTGATGAGATGCCGCAGTTGAGGAATCTAAGGGAGATACAGGCAAAGATACACAGACGGGGACACATATAGGGTTGGTTTTAAGAACCGGACGTTGCCGAGGCCGGGTGGAACCTTGCAAAACTGCTGCAGTTGGCTTAACGATGGCGGAAGAGGAAGATGGGATTGACGTTTGTCCCGTCTTTGCTGTAGTGGTCACCAAGTTCTGCCCCCCTTTTATAACCAAGCTCGTCATGTCCTGGTTTACATTTAATTTAGTGGCTCTTGCTTGCGCTAATGAGGTTTTGTCAGAGGGTGACTTACTAGACAACTGGGGTAACACAGAATTAGACGTACTGTTGTGCTTCTGAGATGCGACCGAATTGTTAACGAGGTTGTTGGAGGAAAGGATGTTCAAGGAGGAAGCTGTCCGACCGATAGACTGCTTAGAAGACCCGCCAACACCTGAAGGCACAAATTTGAGAATCATTTTAGGAGTTTTTACGTTGTTCGCATTCCGAGATTGAGGCTGGCCAGTGGGCAACTTGCTGCAACAAGAATGCTTCATGAACAACTTCTGATTGGGAAACACCTGGAGGCAGCTTGAGCAGATGTATTTGGTTAACGGGTGATTCTCAGCCTGATGCTTCAACAGCAACTGATCGCTTTCACACATTGCTCCACACATGTAACATGCAATCATCTGGCACTTGCATTTCTCCATGGGTTTTTCAATGCTAGGAGCTTTGCTAAGTCCACAGGAACTGCAGATCAGAGGGTCTTTAGTGGAGTTGGAAACAGGACCAACGTTGGCTTTAACTGAACTGAGTGGTTTCGCAATAGCTCGGCTCGGTTCGGGTCCTACGTTGACTTTCGCGGGATGGGGTGGTGTCTCTTTGGAGGAGACGGTTTCAAGGGTTTTTACAACGTTGATTTCATTGCCGTTTGTATGAGTTTGCCTCTTCTGGAGGCTCCTGGCTTCCAAATCATTCCGTTTGAGACTTAATTTTTCTGAGGAATCAGTGCTGTAGTCCATGGAGTAGGCGGTGTCCGTATCCGTCTGCGAGTTCGAATCCTCTTTTGGGGCGTCTAAAGAATCATCTATTGGTGAAGGGTCACCTTCTTCCTTGATCTCGATGTCTTCCTCCTCTTCCTTCATATCCTCCTCGATGGGTGCACACTCCCAAAAGTTCTCCTCATCCTCATCCTCCACTTTGATGTCAAGCTCCAGCTCTGCCAGCTCCAACCCGGCAGAAGGAGTGCAAGAAAGTGAAGACCTGGGAGGGACTTCTTGCTCCGGGATTTGGGGCTTCACTCCAAGTTTTTGACTTTTGAGCTCCTTCTTATTTGTTGCCTGTAATATTGCTCGACATGCTTCAGTCATGTCCTTTCTTGGTTGCACAGAGTGAAGCGCCACAACTTTGACCTTCTCCTGGTGACCCTCAGACTCCTTAGTGTCTTTAATATCCGCAGAACTGTTAAACACCCGTAAAGCTTTATTACTGACGTCTTTAAGACGACCTGCATGTGCTCTGGCGGAACTGCGCGTATTGTGCGCAGGTGCATCATCTGAAACACAATAATTATGATCACGGTGTATGGCGTCAACTGTGTGATCCTCCTCTGTAGTCGCCATTATGCCGTTTTCCTTTGTCTCTTGCATCTTTTCCAGCGCAACTTCCTCTTCCTCCTCCTTCAGACACTTTATTTCCACCTCCTCGCTCTTGATTACGACCTCCTCAATGTCCTCGTCCAGAGGCTTCTGCTCCTCTGAGGGAGTTTGTTGCTTTGGCTTTGTGACCTTGTTGCCTTTATGGTTTTGGAGCGTTTGGAAATGTTTCTCCATGTGTTGGTTCAGGTGCCACGTATTCCGACACGCGGTTTTGCAGCTCTTGCAAAAGAGGTTGTACTTGGGATGGGCATTTTCCAGGTGCAAGGCCAGGGAGATGACTCGAGTGAAGGTCACCTGACACAAGTGGCAGCGCACCTCATCTTTGTGCACGGAAAAGTGCTCGATTAGTTTGTTGAGGAACGTGAAGGTTTTACCGCACACACAGCAAACACAGTCTCCGTTGCCTTCAGGGAGTGTTGGGGGAAGGACCTGGTCGTCCTCCTCACTGGAATCCTCCTGGAAATTATAATGCTTTGGAACAATCCCAGCAGCAGGGCCCTAAAACAAAAGAATTAAAAAAATTAGTTTGTACGTAAAAAACATTAACATACACTACTTCTGTATGTTTTAATGCACAATTAATGCTTATTTAATTTATTCTACTCCAATAACCCTGGAGGGAAATTACTCCCTGTATTGTACTTGTCCGAGGCAGTGAACACACACCCCAGCAGTGAGCAGCCACTGTAGCAGCGCCCGGAGAGAATCAACGTCTGTAATGGTTGCCCATTTCAACTTACTGGGGAAAAATAGTTCAGGTACATGCTGCATTTTTACATTAAATTAAACAAATGAATAGAAATTGTGCACTTCTTCCTATTGTCATATTTAGTTCCGCTACCAGTAGATGATGTGCAAACACTTTTATTCCATAAAAACAATACAAAACTTGTCATGTGACCTTTTCTAAACTTTTGCATAAGACCGTACATGTGAAATTACTGAGCTGGAGGACGTCAAGATCAACAATTAACTTTCCCAGGCATAAAAAGATTTAAATGTGCTTAAAATGGAGACATTTCTAACATCTAATTACAGTTTTTAAAAATACTGGATTGTCATCTGAACCACATTTTCCAACCCTGGTCTTAAACCCTCTGCACACCTGAATGAACTCATTCGCTCTTTAACAACACACATGTGGAGGGCAGGGGAACCCTGCAGGAGCGTTTCAATGTGCCACTGATTTGCATTTTATACACTGGACAACGGTCACAGTTTGGATTGAAATAAACAACCCTGTTGGAAGACGCATCGCGTTGCTTGTGGAGAAATGTTATGATTCAGTCGGGTCAAATTATTGGACATTAAACAAAGTAAACAACCAAAGAGAAGCTGAAATGGCTAGAATTGAGTTAGCGGCGAATCGTCAACTTTACAGACGAAATGTTGGGGGAAAAACAGGGATCATAGATACATAGAAAAAAAACTCAATGCCCAACATGAAGAACTCGGATTGTGGCTTAAGAGCAACAAGAAAAACAGTTGTGATCAGAAAAAGGCGTCAATTTGTCCAGGGTGGACACTGCAGCCATTTTAAAAAGTCATGTGATCCAATTAGTCCAGATATTCCAGTGATGGGCAAGTCAGGGAAAGAAGAGAAGTACTGGATGAGCAGGTTCTCTCGTCAGCGAAGGCACAAGACATCAAGGCTCCAAGATTGTGAAAGTGCGAGTGAGGGAACATGAGAGAATCTTCCAAAGTCAATGAAGATCTCAGCAGAAAAATCTCAGCACAAATGGTTAATCTATCGCTGTAATCAAAGCTAAAGGCTGTGCAGTGAAATTTTACTTTTTTTTAGCATGGCAATGTATATTAACAAATATTTATTTATTAGCTCACCAACCACCCGGCCGCACAGAAGGAATAAGACATTTTTTTAAACTCTTTCGATGCTTTGTGGTTTCTAGGTAGGGCAAACCACCATTAAACTGAGCGTCTCTTTCACGCACTCGTATCCCCGTCCGACAAATTAAACAAACATCACTGGTTAAATTCTGAATCTGGGGATCTGACGACTGCAGACAAAACGTAAGCAGTTGTTACACGTCCCCATCACAACTCCACAACCCCATGGATAAATGAAACCGGCCCGTGGTGAGGACCACTGAACTAGTTCATTACAAACCTCAGACTCAGAAGACAGTACCCCTGAACTTTAGTGGTGGACCCGTCTCAACATCGCAATATGAGTAGAAGTGTAGAAGTGATTTGTACAAATGTTAAAGGGGAGATCAAGATTTCTGCAGTTAAATGATTAAAACATCAGTAAATATTTACAAGTCTGATGAGAAATTCCTCCAAAATCCCTCATAAAAAAATAAGTTTTACATGAAGTGGTTATAAACACTTAAAGGCCGCAGACGATGTTCAGAAACGTTTCAATTTTGCCCTAAAACATTTGCATTAAGGGCTGAGAGGCAAAGCAGTTCCACTATTTTACTGCTATCAAACCATTATAAACAATCAGCCATGACGACATGACCACCTGCCTAATATACAGCTCAGCGTTCCCCCGTTAAACCTCAGCTCTTCTGTGGGATCAGACCATTATCTGATTTACAGAGTCTAATCTGTTAGCTGTGAAAGTTAATAGAAATCCAATTTCAGCATATTTCAGTACTGACTCACACATTTTGAGGTATGGGAAATGACTGGATCACTGGCTAAAATGGTTCATGTGGAATCGAATTGAGACACTTGTGATTTACACTCCTGGTAATAACTACCGCAAACCTGGAACACGATGTGAGTGTTTTGAAAATGCACTGATTTTAAAAAATCATATTTTTTCTTCTTTTTAGCAAATCACCTTAAAGAACTGACTGTTCACTTGCTGCCTAATATACCCCAATCTCCTGTTGTGTGCTGTTGTAATGAAATAACTTGATTATATATATATAAATAGACTATTTCACTGGTGGTATAAATGTAATGCTACATTTATTACTTTGTTTACATTTAGGCTGCAGAAACTTGTTAATGCAGTTAATTTCGTAGTTTCTCCTGTAACACACACCAGGGTGCTGGTCTCCACAGTTTGCTGCAGCTCCAGTTCTGCACCGACCTCGCTCCCCACCGTTTTCTCGCGCACGATTTCCATGGCAACCTCGCTCGCACGCGCTGCGACCTGGAGGCTTCCGTTTGGAACTGTGACAAAAGGAATGAAGTTACGATTTTTGAGGGAAAAGTTCGTTTTAACGTCCACTGAGTGGGTCAGAAACAACGGGGAAACAGAAAGTGAATCATACCAAACCTTTAGCTTGTGCTTCAGCTTTAAGTTGTGTACGAAATCTCTTAACTTTTCGTGAAGTTGTGTCTCTGTTGTTCAGTCATCTTTCAGACACAGATGCACGCGCGCCCTCCTTGCGCTTTAAACTTTATCCGCGAACACACGGAACCAAAATGCTCTCTCACTGTTCCAGGCTAATTCGAAACTATATTAGGGGACACCGAAGATAAGCTTCCACATTAAAGCACCTGGAAGCACCGTCCTTGCTCCGCGCGCGCTATATTTGCTCATTTCCCCATTTTCCCATTAATAGTTATTTTGAACGAGCTCACTCCCTCTTATCACTTGCGCATGCGTGTTTTATTTTCAACAAGTAACCGCGCATGCGCGGGTCCGTCTGTTAATTCAGTCCTGTTTTGAGAACACTGCTCCTCAGTTCCTCTTGGCTTGCACTGGGTCATGTTTGGAGTCAGACTTTTCTTCATGTACAACCAGTGTAATTCAGTTATTGTCTTTTAATATGGTTAGCAACAAAAAAAGACAATGGTCAGACCTGCTTTCTTGTTTTCTTGCCTCCATAATGTAGGCTTCTAAACGACCCGGAAGTGATGCACATTTCAGGTGGTGCGACATCCGTCGTATTCAGTCATATATTTACACCATGCCAACTTTATGAACTTAAGAAACGTTTAAATTGGGAGTAAAAGACTAGGAACAGTTTTCTACAAGCGTTGTCATATGCAGAACTAGAAGCTCTGTCGCGCTGATGACGTCCCAACCACGTCCCTCCGCGAACAGCGCTTGCAGGGGATTCTGGGTTGTGTAGTTCAACTGTGTGTTATTCATTTTCAGCTGCTTTGCCCAGCTAAATATTCTGACACTGTATTCACATCTGCTTTCTTTGTATGCTAGTGAAAATAACAGTTTTATTTACGCTTCACCTTTAAGTAATTTTTTCACCCATAATCACAAATGAATGTTGATTCAAAGCTATACACAGTGGGGCAAAAAAGTAACTAGTCAGCGACCAATTGTGCAAGTTCTCCCACTTAAAAAGATGAGAGGCCTGTAATTTTTATCATAGCTTTACCTAAACTATAAGAGACAAAATGATTTTTAAAAATCCAGAAAATCACTTTGTTTGATTTTTAAAGAATTTATTTGCAAATTATTGTGGAAAATAAGTATTTATCTCCTACAAACAAGCAAGATTTCTGGCTCTCACTGACCTGTAACAACTTCTTTAAGAAGCTCTTCACTTGTCACCTGTATTAATGCACCTGTTTGAACTCGTTATCAGTATAAAAGACACCTGTGCACAACCTCAAACAGTCACACTTTAAACTCCACTATAAGACCAAAGAGCTGTCAAAGGACACCAGAAACTAAATTGTAGACCTGCAACAGGCTGGGAAAACTGAATCTGCAATAGGTGTTAAGAAATCATCTGTGGGAACAATTATTAAAAAATGGACGACATACAAGACCACTGCTAATCTCCCTCGATCTGATTCTCCACGCAAGATCTCACCCCGTGGGGTCAAAATTATCACAAGAACGGTGAGCAAAAATCCCAGAGCCACACAGGAGAACCTAGTGAATGACCTGCAGAGAGCTGGGACCAAAGTAACAAAGGCTCCATCAGTAACACACTACGCCGCCAGGGACTCAAATCC
>JBBIGC010141104.1:0-20648 GCA_037576955.1 Lepidarchus adonis | reverse complement strand
TTCAAATTGGAAAGGTTGAACAGAAGCCATTTCCAGTGCTGCTAACTGTAAACCTGATGCGGTGAAACCATTTGACGTCACTACCCAGAATGCATTGAGAAGTAAACAACAATGGTGGCCTCCTGGTCAATTGGTTTTATATAAAATGTGCTTAAAAGAAACATTTTGCATATTTTAATACTTCATATATATATTGAAAGCACAGTACATATTTTAGCTCAAACTTGTCATAGTAGTCGGGGTTCCCTTTAAAGGCCGGTCCGCAAAAATATTGTCTGACATTAAACCGTTCCGTGCCACAAAAAAAGTGTCTAGGAACAGTCATTTGTTAACCCATAGTTTTTTAACCCAATTTTTCCATGCAGGTTAAGCTCATTCATTAACTCTGAATTAACTCCTCATTAACTCCTTCTTTGCTTTTACCTTTGTCTTATTTCCCTGTGACTCAATGTGATCTTTGTCAATTTGTTAAGCATTTGAGGCCTCAAACCTCTGTAAAATCTTGGGTTTGGCATCTGCAGCAGCTAAAGCAGTTTGAATCTTCAGCTGTTTTATCTCTGTCTTAATCTTAGTTTCTTTCTCCTCTAAAGCTCAGTGCTGCTACCTGTGCCATAAGTGCAGCCATTTCCAACTCTGCATTCAAACATGCAGAAGATGCTGAAGAATAGCTTGAAGCATTGGATCTGGACCTACTGGACCTTTTAGATACTGCTACTGATATCCTATCTGAGGGAAGAACATATTCGCTGACCTTTCTGGCATCCTCCATTCGTACATGGACATTACATCAAAATGTAAACTTTCTCAATAAAGCCACAGAATAAATCTGCCTCAAACCAAAGCTGTTGATCGTTGTTCATATCTTCTGACATTATCTGTTCAAATAGCCTTTTAACTTAAACATTCAACTCACAAAACTCCCCAAAGAGCTGATTAATCTTAGCAGGCAACTTTGTCCTGACTACCTCCAAATTGCCATAACCATCCATCAAATGTAGCATCTCATTTTTATATTGTGAGTTGACCCAATTTTACCTTTCTTGAGCACACTTTTTGTATTTTTATGCATCTTCCATAACTTTATATGTCCGTTTCACTTGTCATTTTGAATCTGTGGCTGTCTCTTTATCATCTTCTATTATTCTTTCATGTTTGGGATTAGCTATTTCTTTCTGCTAGTTGCTGATAGCTGACACACACTCAAAGGACCACAGACCACGAGGATTTTCATACTAATGTAACCACAAAATGCTAGCTGTTAGCCATTGCATACACGCATACCAGTGTAGTTTCAAGCTTCCACTCGGCATCCCTAGCAAAATTTTAAAATAGTTTTTTTCTTCGACAAATTCCAAAGGTTTCTTGTATAGCCCAAATCTAAACACAACAGGACATGGTATGAAAACCGTGTGACTCCACAGCTAGTCTAGCCTCGACTGGCTTCCCAGATAGCAGGAAACTACCTAGCTTTTTCCAGACATGAAAAAAAAACCTAAATAATTTCACTTTAAACTAAATAACAATATTCATCATTAACGACTTATTAAATTCAAATGTTTAGGAATAATTATGGTGCTTGCTATTCAAGATATGGGTCATACCGTAACCTTTCCTCAAATCGGATCTGTAAACGTCAATTGCGGCCTGTGCTGCTTTGCTGTCGCTGATGTTGGATGCAATCAACTCAGATATTACAGATGTTACATGGAGCTTAAATTCTGCAGCATAGTTCTTGCATTGCAGAATTATATCGGTAAATTCCAAATGTTATCAATTTAATTGTTTATGCTCAACTACAGTATAATGTCATTACTGGTGTAGAGTAGTTACATGCTTTTACTTCAGTTTGGTAAATTCAGTAACATTGTGGCTTATAACATGGAGTGGCTTATCTTGTAGTTTTAAAACATAAATTAGCATTTTCTGTAGCTTTTAAAATGGGCTGGCGTATCCCTAGGGAAATAGGCTAATTAACTTCTTTGTCTATTAGCTATGTAGTCAACTAGATGTCCCACATTGTGCTGACCACCATAAAATGTGGTGTGCTTCAAAAGAACATGTTAGTGAGTCAGGCTTGGGAAAGTCTGAATGTTTACATTTACATCAAGATGTTGAGTAGTGCTAGAATTTTGCATTTAATTTATTCAGTAGGTGGTGCGATTCTACAAATGAGTCTTACTAAGCTCCAAATGAAGAGATACACAAACCACTTATTCTGTTTCAGCCACTTTGGGGATAAAATACTACCAAATTTCATATGGATTGGTGTATTTGAAATCATGAACCAAAAAAAGAAAAAAACAACGAAACTAAACGAAAAACTAAAGAAATTACGAAAACTAAAACAAAAAAACATTTTTAACTGAAAAACTAAATTTATAGAGAAAATGTATAGAGAAAATGTGCTTCGTTTTCATTCCGACATGCTTCAATTGATGCAGTGCGTAGTTTTGCAGAAGACGACTCCTGATAAATCCGTTGCGGCAGTATGCGGCAAAAGAAAATACATTTTACACCTGTTCAAACTGCTCGTGAAAAAAGTTTGCGCGTTAGCGCTAGTGATGTGATGGGGGCAAACCAAAAGACTCTTAGAGTCGATTCTTTGAATTGAACAGTAGGAGTCGACTCTTTTAGGTTGAATGATTCTATCGCCATTTTTTCTGCTGCACATAATTGATCAACAACATGATGTGGGATGAGAGAGAGAGACTTTCTAGGTTTATACTGCTGTAACATACTTATTACACCAGCTATTCAGTTTGTGTTACCATGTTTTGCTCCGTTCAATTATGGTAAAAAATTAATTTTAAAGATTTTTGTTGCACTTTAATGAGTAATAGCAGTGATTTTGTTTAATTTGCATCAAAAACTTTTTTGATAATCTGAAGTCAAAACTAAATAAAAATAAAAACTATTAAAAAAAACTCTGCAAAACTATTAAAACCTTAATAACCACATTGCAGACATGTTTCATTTGGCATATTTTTTGTGCATAAAACGTTTATTAATGCATAGCAGTGCAAATTTTGTAAGTGATGAATATTGCATAAATGTTTAATCAACCATTACTTTCTCCACATAATTGTACACTTTTAAGATTGTTTGGATTATGTACATATTTTACTAGTATTGCATAAATGTTTGCCTGAGGAATTTAGATGTGTACTTACATTCACTCAGAATAAAACCAGGGATTTTCCAAGTGTGTTCTAAAGTCAATCCCAAGTCAAGAAAATTCTTATTTTTCCATTTTCCATAAGCTAATTTTAATTAGAATTAGAATATAGAGCATAAAATGTAGACAGCAAGGAAAACTCCCAGGTATTTAGAAAACTACCAAAAAAACATCACTCATTACCCAAACCTACTGGAAAGAGATTAAATATTCTGGATAAGCCTGCACATCATGAAAGATCACAAACATAGTTGGGTTTTGTTGATTATCAGTGACGCTGTCATATAAATCTGTGGCTAAGGAACCCTTGGCTGGTGGGGAAAGAAGACCAGCCTTCCCTGTGGTGTAGTCACCGACCAGCACCTTGGACAGATACATGCGCTTATGACCATGTTGGTCTGGCCTGGAGTAGCCCTGGGCAGAGTAGTGTGGGTCTACGGCAAAATACACACCATTCCCATACATGGCACCTTAAAGAAAATAGAGTAAGACAAAAAAACAATCACAAACATTTCTCTTAACCACCTCTGAAATGGCATACACAGATTTTACACATTAGGTCATAGCTGTTATACCATGCATGCCAGCATAGCTCCGATTGAAGCCTCGGTTGTCGATCTTGTCTATGTTATCAGAGCCTGTCCCATGGAAGAGCTTCCTCTCATTGTTCTTGTGCTTGTTCTTGTCATCCATGTGCTTCTTATGGATCATGTAGCTCCTCCATAGAGTGGGATTCTGGACTCTCTCAATCTGAAACATCACAAAAAATTCTTGAAATTGTCCACTTTTTGTCACTCCATGAGTTGTGTGGTATGTGGGAATGAGGTAAATCAAGTCAGGAAAAGAGCAGTGGGCTTCATATCAGTGGTCTTTAGAACCCAAGTTAGAAGGACTTTACTTGCAGGTAGCTAGGACTACAGTGGTAGTCCTTTTGAGAAAAAAGTTTCTTTCTGGACTTGATTCAACATCTTGATCCGGTTAGACATAGTGTGTTTAACAATGTTTCCTGAAAAATTCAGACTGTTCCAGCAAGTCGCCCCCCCTTCCATACTGCCCCGTTCTAAAGGGCCATTACCCCAATTTGTTATGTAAAGCTCTACAAGTCTCACTTTCAACAAGCCTTAGCACATACAGCACCCTCCAAAATTATTGGCACCCCTGGTTAAGGCTTCAAAGAAATATTTGCTTTCATGACATAAATTTAAAAAACTGACTGTTTACTTGCTGCCTAACATATGACACTCCCTTCATAGGTGCCAGTATAATGAAATTACTAGCTGATAATGGTAATTCACTTCATCTGGCAAATTATATATAAGATATATGCATGGTGTTAAAACTCCATTGCAGAAATCTTACAGTAAGGATATTATTCTTCAGGCCAGTCTTCCGGAACTCTTTCTCCACATCAGCGTATTCTGGGGTGCCTTGTTGAATTTGAAGTCGTTTAACTAACTGTCCTTTCATGTCCTCCCAGTGACTGGGCAGAGGCTCAGAGGACACATCTACAAAGCAAGATGTACAGGTAACAGTCATTGTTGAGGCAAAGTGCAGATAAACTAGACACAGCAATGGTCATAAGCAAATGGAGATAACAGGATATTCACATATAAAGTAGATTACAGCTGGAACATCTTACCTTTCTGGTCAATTCTCTTCAGCTCAATTTGTATTCTTCTGTTTCTTCCAGAAGCCACTCTCCTGCTTATATCAGCCTCATACTCCTCGTTGTTGATCTTAATCTTCACGCGAGGTTGTTTTTGTCTAAAGGCCTCCTCCAGGTCGTAGTTAGTGAACAGATCAAAGGGTATGGGGTTACTTCCTCTGTCCAGGTACTGCCACTCTACAACACTACTGACCATGAAGGCCTCTCGTTTGCGAGTCTCGTTCTTCTCCACCTTGCGGATCATGTCCCGGATGGTGCTCTCCACCTTGAAAACATCTCGGGTCAGGCCCTCCACAGTGAAGACCGGCTCTGGGCCATTTTTATCCAGATGGATGCTGACTGTTAGCTCCCTCTGCAGGTTAGTCAGCACATCTGCATCTTCTTTGGTGAAAAAGTTGATGGCAGAGTCCTGGATGGAGGAACTTGTTTGCTCCTTAACAATGAAGCTGCTGATCAACTCACGGGCTTCATTCAGGTCCTGCTGGCTCTCCCCACACAGCTGAAACACTGCTGGTTCAAACTCCTCACCCACCATCACAAAGTCCTCGGTTGCAGAGGGTGCTGTGTTGTCACCTATAAAGTAGCTGGCCACAGAAGCAAATGCTCCTTTTTGATAAATTGAAAAAAAAGAAGGTTTCACAAGTTATGTTTGCAATTTCACAACCTTAAACCCAACTAAAAGTGATGCTTTTACCATACAAGGTTCTGTACTGTAATAGGATTCTGCTGATCAACCAATTAGATTTAAAGTTCTGTGAATAATTTAATAGAAAGTTCGCAGGTATTCCAGTAGCAAAGAACAGTAGGTAAATTACAACAGGACTACAGCTACTGAGTGAGATCTGGGTTTGGCCAATTTCAAAGATTCCACAATCATTACTGCCAGACTGTTAAAACTACACACTATAGATCCAGTATAGATTTATACTGGATAAAAACAGTCAACAATTGTTACTGTCAGAATGTAAAAGATACACACATTACGTATTCATACCGAATTAAATTCACGTCACAATTATTGCCATTAGACTGTACAATCTACCCAACTGCAAATTCATACTGGGTTAAAATCACTTCAGAATTATTCACATAAAAAAAAATTCAAATATTGTGAAAAAGTTACATATTTCTTGGCATGCCTTTTAGAAAGTGAAATCCATATATAGATTCATTACACATAGGGTGAAATATGTCAAGTGTTTATTTCTTGGAATTTTGATGATTATGGCTTTCAGATAATAAAACCCAAAATTCAATGTCTCAGAAAATTATAATATTATATAAAGATTCAATCTTGGAAAGTCATGGTGCCACAACCTAATCAGCTAATTAACTCAAAACATCCACAAAGATTTCCTGAGCCTTTATATGGTCTTAGTTTGGGTCAGGAGGCTACACAATCATGGAGAAGACTGCTGACTTGACAAATGTCCAGAAGACCACCATGGACACCCTCCACAAGGAAGGTAAGCCACAAAAGGTCATTGCTAAAGAAGGCGGTTGTTCCAGGAATAAGGACAACCACAGCCTTGAGAGGATTGCTGAGCAAAATTCATTCAAGTATTTGCAGCCATAGCCCAATGGTTAGAGAAGTGGGTTTGTGTCTGAAGGGTCCCAGGTTCGATTCTCGGAATCAGGCAGCAGGCTGAAGTGCCCTTGAGCAAGGCACCTAACCCCCAACCGCTCACCATGTACGTCGCTCTGGATAAGAGCGCCTGCCAAATAATATAAATGTAAATAAATGTAAAATAAAATGTGTTATTCTTTCTAGCCGGTCAGGTAGTAATGTTGTAGCACTTGCACTGTGTTCTATGACTAAGAGGAAAGTGTTGAACTTCTTTGTAGCTCTCACGTAAGTGCTGTCATGTCTGAACTAATGCTTGATTGTTCCAGTACCTGGAAGTTGCTTTGGACAAAGCATCAGCCAAATAAATCAATCAATTTAAATCCATCCATTGTCCAAACCGATTAATCCATTTCGGGTCACAGGGAAGTTGGAGCCAAACCCAGCATAATACGGGCCAAGGCAGAGTACACCCTGGACAGGAAGCCAAACCATTGCAGGGCAACACAAAGACAACCATGCACACACACACACACACACACACACAGTCACACTTACTGTATGGGAAATGTAGAGTAACCAACCCACCTAATCTGAAAGCCTTTGGACAGCGGGAGGAAGTAAATGTAAATTATGACAGTTAAATAAAAATGTCCTACTTTTACTGAGGCTGCAGTTAAAGGGAGTTGAAAGGAGGAAGTTTCAGTGAAAGACTGAGTTTTAAGTGCGGTGGGTGGGGGGAGCAGTATCCTGAGCAGTTTAGTGCCAAAAGTGAAACATATCCTGGAAATCCCTCATTTCCTCCATTGCAATGGCTTCCCTTTTAAATCCCACTGGAATACAGCTAGAATGTAACTATGTACACGTTTTCCTAGAGAACCTTTAACAATGACGAATTCAAAAAGAATCAAAGATTCTCTTGAACCAGAAACCTGGCTCCATATGTCATGTCCTATAGCTCATGTGCAGCAAAGTTTGGTGACATACCTGTACAGAAAGATAATACTGTGTATTATACAGCAAAAAAAAGTATTTAAACCTTTGGGAATTTCTTGTTTTTCTGCAATAATTTGTCACAAGTCAAGAGTATTAACCAATATAATGTGCCAAAAATAATAACACAACAAAATCCTGATTTAATTATGTCTTTATTAAACACAACCACTATGTTTTTGACGTAACCTTACACATAATTCTTATGCTTGTCTTTTTATTTTAATCCTTCTATCATTACTGCACGTTGGGGCAGCCGTGGCCTAATAGTTAGGACCTTGGCCCTGGCGTCAGAAGGTCACAGGCTGCAAGTCCCAGCCTGGGCACCACTAAGGTACCCTTGAGCAGCTACTTACACCGCTCCCTGGATGCTGATGATACCCGCCTGTTGGTCCATGTGTGCATGTGTGATGGTTTCCAGCTCAAGTTTTATTTGTAACATGTAGGTACACAAGTGCAAGCTGTTTTTTCCTGCAATACGTTTTTTCCGGTCACATTCCATTGTGGTGCACTTCGTGTGTGATTGTTTTCACAATGTCAAATAGTCACTTTCACTAATGATACTGAACCACTTATCTGCTGTGTGCTCATATATTTAACGAGAGTTTTCTTTTCTATTGTATTCTGATCAAATGGGTGTACAGATTCATGCCAAAAAAATTCAGTTCATGCTTTCCTGAAGTCAACAAACAGATGGTTGCTGATTTTGGGAGAGCATGCCATGATCACTCTCTGCTGAACATTAATGGCTCCTCACATTTTTTGCTTTCATGTCAAGGAGAACCTGATACCAATCATCAGAGCCTATCACCAATCCAGGGGCAGGAGATGGGAGGGTCCTATAATGCTCCTGTTTTCCACCAACACATGCATCAGCATAACACCTCTCACATTGATTGGGGGAGGGGGAGGTTTGTGCCCGTTTTATGTGCCCTCCTGGTGCCTTGGGGGTCGATTGTGTTTGGTGATCAGTGGCTGGGTCCCGGGGTCCTGGCTGGTGCCGGGGTCATCCACCCTCCTGTGCACCCGGGGGTGGGTCAGCATGAATGGGAGCGATGTCCTTTGTCTTTGGTTGCCCTCTGGCACTAGCGCTGGCGTGGCCTCTCACCCTCATTCTCAAATGCATTCCATGAAATGCACACTCTCTCACACACACACACACATATACACACATATTTATGTACACACATACATTCCAAGGTCATGTGTTTGGTTGCGTGCATGAGAATGCAGGTATATACAGCTGGGGCAATAAAAGTGGAAGAGCTTCTTAAAGAAAAAGTAACAGGTCTGTGAAAGCCAGAATTCTTGCTTGGTTGTAGGTGCTAAATACTTATTTTCTGCACCATTATAAAAATAAATTCTATAAAAATCATACAATATGATTTTTATTTTACACTTGTAGCAGTTGGTGTATATGCTTGATTTCTTTACTCTTCTCTCCTAAATTTTCTTCTAACTTCTCTTTTATTTTCCCCTACTTTCTCCTTGTTATTTTTTTTATTTTTTATCCCTTATAGTCCCACAAGTGGGAAACTTATTCTCTGCATTCAACCCATCACACTCGCACACATGGAGCAGTGGGCTGCCGTCAACAGCCGCGCTCGGGGAGCAGTGAAGTGGGGACGGTACCTTGCTCAATGGTTCCTCAGACCTTCTGATCCCAGGGGCAATGTCCTAACCACTAGGCCATCACTGCCCACATTATTATGTCCATTCTAACTTTTTCTGTATTTCTGTCCCCTTCCCGTCACTTCCAGCATCAATACACATGACATGACAACACATGGCATAACATTAATATATAAATGAATAAATAAAATAAACAATTTTATTAACGAGAGGAGCCTATACAACAAGTACCAATTTTCTTTTGGCAAAGCAAACATGTTTGGCACCCATTGCTTCACTGCCCAATTTAATTAATATCAGCAATATTTGCCCTAGGGGACGTCCCAAAATGAGAGATGCAAACATGATTTATTTCCTTTGTTTGAAATGGTATAAAACCTGCCCCCAAAAAACTGATGGGAGTTCAGATCTGCGAGTAACTCTGAGAGACTCAAGGACTGGACCCTCGGCCGAGACCTGCATTCTAACTCTGTTCTTATTTCTCTGAAATAAACTTTTAATTGCTGTTAAACTTGTTTGATTAATATTACAGCTGCAACAGAGCCATTCAGATTATGGTTCTGAGTGCCAAAGCTGCCGGAGAGGACAGGCTAAAAAGATTTATAACCAATGCCATAAAGATAGCCAGGACCTGTTATCCACACTACTCCCTCTCCACTCTCACACTCTGGACCTAAGATTTTGAAGCATGCAGACCTTCATTGAGAGGAGAGGTAACAACTTCTTCCTACAGGCCATCAGACTTCTAAATTAGATAGTAGGATGTAGGATGACTCCACCTTTGGCTACAGTTGTGGGTCTTTCTCATGTCATTTTAGAATTTATTTTTACTGGTCATAATTAACTATAACATGTATATCAAGTATAATTAAGCATAACAATAATAACACATCCTCTAAAGACAACAGTCCTCTGCACATTCTTATTAAAAGTATATATTATAAATGTAACATTTAATGATAGTTAACAATAAAATTATTAAAAAAAAAACATAGAAGGTAGCCTGTGCAAAATGTTTTTTTCAAAACACGCTACATTGAGCAAATAGGAATTGTGCACTGAAAAAATGAAATTTAAGATATATAAACTTAAGTAAGCACATAATCATACACATTAGACATTCAGTTTGTTTTACAGAGACAAAAATATGTAAAGCATAAACAGAAAAGTTATACAATCAAATTAGTATAGAATAATACAAATATATAGATTAGATTAGATTAGATTCAAATTTATTGCCATTACATATATATAAATACAGAGTAACAAGATTCAATTAAGCATCTAATCAGAAGTGCAAAGAGAAGCAAGTGCAATAAATACAGTATATGGATTATGTACATGTACTTGCTGATATTTGTGATTATTTAAAGTGCAAAATTTAAAGTGTAAGTAAAGCATTCAAAAATATATTTATACCATAATCCACGAAATGAAGATTTGCCAAATTCAACCACACTCACGTTTGACAGTTTTGTTTTGTTAGATTCAGAATTGGTAGATTGTACAACCACTGAAAATTTGTAGTAAAATTAAAGCTGTTATTTATTCTGTTAACTCTATTAAAATGTTAGTTTTTAAACCTTAAAGGAGCAAATAAAAATGCAGGTTTTGTACAATTATTAGAAAGATGAGAAAAAAGGCAGTTTTTGCTACTTTCTAAAACTGGTAATAGTTGTCACAGATCTAATCTCCATGGAGAGCTGGTTCTAGACGTGCGCAGCATGATAGCTAAATGACATTTCATCTTGATTCAGATCTGGACTGCACTCAATGATATCTGGTAACTTACAGCATGTAACTTAAATGACGTGGTTAAACTAACAAAGACAATAAATAACAATAACAAATAAAAACAAACAACTAATGGTTCACAGCCTGTCAATATGGCTTTTCCTGTAACTGATCTCTACCTATAAACTTCACAACTAGTTTCTCCATTTATTGTCCAATATACAGATAATTAATTAACAAAAATGTGTCTTAAGATCCTTTAAAGTGCCTTAACCAATTAATCTTCATTTACCCCTACTCAAGTATAATCCACAAGGAACAACACCGTCAATGACTAAAAAATATACATTGCAGTCAAATTTGTAATTTTAAAAATAGGTTGTATTGTTCCTTCCTGGGATGCTTTTTCTTGTTAAGAGTTATTCTTCAGTTCCTAGAAAAGAAAAAGAGATGAAGGTTCAGTACAAATAAAATATTTTTAAAATTCCCTCATATGAATTTAGTTTTCTTTCTATTTTAACCAACAAAGGAACTTGAATGACAAGCATAAATGCATCCCTAGCACTTGTTCCTATGAGATCATGATGTGTCCCTGATCCTAACAGTGCTTCTGACCCAATACACTCATACCTCTGCATCCTACACCATGATGTCAGTGTCACCACAGTGCTGGGAATAGACCACCATTCAAACAGCACCTAGACAGCAGTGGCTCTATGGAAATGCTTTTCAATTGACAGACAGTGCAGTAGAAATGGTAGAGGGTGGGTGATCAACTGAGTAGCAGCAGAAAGGATACAGTAAGTAAAAAGCACTTTTAGATTTTTCTGAAAAATTGGCCAGTGAACAGGTATGTGCTGTTTCCTCACACACATGTGGATATGATACAGACTATAAATAATGAATAATAACAGTATGTGGAGAGCTTGTTAGCTCAACTAGGAAAGTGAATGTGACACTAATATTCAGTTTGCTTTCATCATGTGTGATACACGGTGGAACTAAAACCTTTAAACACTCAAATATCTTTAAAGAGGTAAACAGGAAACAAAAGCATTTTAGTCAAAACAAACCCTTATCAGCCAGGTACAGTATCATTTGCATGGTAGACAGAAGACCTGACTGGAATGAGATCAGAATGCTAAGAATGATAAAGAAAGACACGGGCAGAGAAGGAGAGGCAGAGCTGTTTATAGTTGTTTCTATAGCTGAGAAAAGAAGAATTTGCTATATGAAAGGTTACAAAGGTATAATTACAGCATTTGGCTGATGCTCTTATGCAGAGCTATGTCCAGGGAGCTTCGTGGTCCACAGAGAAATTCTGTGATCCAGTGCAGTGAATCTAAACTTAAACTAAGAGCTGTTAATCCACCAAGATCCTACCAGAGCAGAAGCTACTCTTTACATAGATTTTTAATTATTCTTTTAATTATAGTAATTTTAGTTGTAAGAATGTCTATTAGTCCAGGACATGTAGTTGTTGACCAAGGTGCTCTTTGAAAAATGTTCAGGGGAAGTTCATTAACTAACTAGGAGCCAGAACTGAGAAGAGTATGGATGTCTGAAAACTGGGGGGCTCCAGACGAGCTGAACACGATGCTCTGAGAGGGTGAGGTGTGACTCATGGTTTGATCACCGTAGATACAGTAGGTCAACAGTGACAGGAACTTTTTAAGCTTTGAAGAAGCATTTCATATCTGATGATAGCAGCCACACTTAGCCAGTGAAGTGTAGTGGAGTGTGAGAACTAGTGTATTGAGGAAATGACGTGCAGCTGCGTTCTGAAGGTCTTATGTCTTTGTGGGTGCAGGTTGACTTGCTACTCTAAATTGTTTGTGTGTGTGTTTGAATGGCACATAAAAGTTTATACTGTCTATATATTGTCTCTGTCTTGCCCTTTGGTGGGTTGGTCTCCTGTCCAAGCTAGTTTGCCTGCTCCATTTCTTTTCAGGTACTGGTTCTTCACTCTTATTGGACTGTTTTTTTAATTTTCACTCCACCACATACATGCAGAACGCAGCAGCATGTCTGGTCCTCAATACACTCGTTCTCACACTCCACTCCACTGTTGTGAACCCTTTACTGGCTGTCTGTGTCTCGTATCAGATAACAAATGCCAACGCTTTAAAATTGTCCTGTCACTGTTGACCTCTCTACAATGATCAAACCATTGGTGGTGGCCTAGTTGTTAGGACTTCGTCCCTGGGATTAGAAGGCTGCAGGTTCAAGTCCAAAAGTGGGGAACACTAAGAAACCCTTAAACAAGGTACCGACCCCATTTCACTGCTCCCCAGGTGCTGTGTGAGATGGTGTGTTCACAATGACAATAGTCACTTATTGCAATCCATCCTGATCAACAAAATCCATTGTTTAAAGTGAAATCTTTAAAAGTGATTTTCTCAGGTTGGGATTTTTGTTTTTTGTCATTTAAAAGTGCATAACTTGGTTTCTGTTCGAGTAGTACGCTCATTTTAACAGCAAAATAAAAAAAATTGAATATGTAAATATTTACTCATTTAATAGAGCATTTAAACTGAAGTGACTTTGTTGAATTTCTGAAAAGATCAAATGATTAAGTGCCATTCAACAGTTTTCTCATTCAACTTTTATGCTAAAGGTCACACTTTCTGGTTAGTGTATAGACTTGCAGTTGAGTTTAAATATCCACTGACAGTGTCTATTTTTACTTACCTTTATTAAAGCTCTTCGTGTGTATTTATGTGTCGGTAAATTGAGCCCACTGCTTCGCCATGTTGGTTCACTACCTTGCAGATGTATAAACCATTGAGGTCAATTGTTGATTTCAGTAAGTGAAGCCGATCTCCCTCTACTTTCACATTCTGAGGAAGATGTTTCAAGTCCTGTCTAGTGAAAAGCAAGAGATCTGGGTATTAGTGGTAAGTTTTGAACCATGGCATGGCTAGTTGGTTTTGGGTGGTGGGTCACTGATGTGTGTTAAAATTCTAGCGGCACGCCTCTTTTAAATGTTTACACCAACACTGCATTAATTACCATGACATAACCAACAATTAAGAGTGGTTGTATGGTCAGAAACTGAACAAAAAGACATATTGTACATTACATCAGAATAGATGGTCTACAATCTATAACTGTAATTATACACATATATAACAAACCTATAAGATAAGTGGAGCTCACATAGTGCTCAATGAAAGTTCTAGCTGATTAAGTGAAAATCCCAAGGAAATTTCACAGTAAACCACTGTAGACTCTTTCATATGTTTACATGAACAGCAAAATGAGTACAATCAGAAGGCACCAGTATTATACATGAGAATTTAATATGTGAGAAAGTTAACATGTATTTACCTGTACCAGTGGTATGAGTTGTCAACATTAGCTTCTGCTACACACTGGTACTCCTCAGCATAAGTAGGATTTTTAACAGGGGTCACGTAGACCATTAGAAGATCCACTGTAGAAAATAGAATTGTAATGATTTATGGATTCATAATGATCTGAGAAGGTCGTCAGAGTGTGAGATGTGAAAGAAGAGGTGTATATTGGATTTTTAGAGACATATTCCATCATCCATGTGACTTTTTTTCTAGTCCATGGTTATTTTTGTTTTTTCTAGGCATGGACTAGTGTTAGCTCAAATGCTAATGGCAGTGCTACTTATATAGTTAAAGTTTTTATTTAAACAAGATGTTTTTTTAAGGGATTTGTAACATTATATTTTTTTACAGCTTGCCTTGTGATATCTACACAGACTTAAATCTGGCAATAGATGGAAGCCAAATATCAACAACAGCACCAGAGAAGTTCCCAAGAGACTATTTCAACCACAAGATATGACACTGAGTTGTCCTACAGGCAGGTGTAGACTGAAAAGGACTATTCTGGGACTATAGTCCTATAGTCTATTTATGACACAGCATAAAGTTGATCAAACTACTGGGTTGGTGTTGTTTCAAATAAGAATGGGCAAAATAAATCACTTGCAAAACAACATTTAGTATCCTCAGTTCCCAAACAATTGTGCATTTAAAAGGTGTATTTAAAAGGAAATGTGATAGTAGTAGTAGTAGTACAGCGGTAAACATGCTCAAAATGTCTTTGAAGTGTGTTGCAGGCCTCAAATTCTAAATGCGTGTGTATATACAAAATATTTTTTACTTGGTCAGTGAAAACATTGGAATTCTTCAATTTGTCTGTTTGTCAGTTAAGTAAAAAAACTTTATATAAAAAACAAACAAACAAGAAAATAACACAAAGAATAAAATATAACTGAAGGCTCATAATGGGCTCTTAGCTGTCTGCAATGAATGTGGCTTACATCTGTGTGGTTGGTAAGCATAATGGAGTCTAAATTGCAGTAACAATCAAAGTCTGAACAGGGAAGCCTTCAAATAGCCAGAATGTGAATAAATTATTCCACCTGTTTGTGTTACTGCAAGACAAAAGTATCAAGTATCGCCAGGTAGATTAGGTGGCTATAAATGCACAGCAGAATCAAATGGTTTGTATTACAGTAACTGTGTGCTTTTAAGTTTAGGTTTACTTCAACAGTTCTTTTGCATTCTGTAGAGTAGAAGAACACATTGGGTCTAACTGGTTCTGCCAGTTAACAAATTTTTAGTGGGTGCGTATACACTGTTTGTGTGTCTGTGGGTGAAAGTTTGATTACAAATTTGAATTAAGGTTTGAATACTACAAAGTTCAGAACATGTTCAGTGCAAATCAGACCAAGTGATTTGAATGATCATGTAGTGTTGCTGCCCCTAAGCTCTGAAATTCAATACATCAAAACCTGTGTCTCACGTCCTCTCTGTCTCTCTTCAAAACATATCTACTCAGCCTGTGCTATTCCACTGCTCATTCTTGATTTCCTAATTCTGTGGTTTGTTTGTCGCTGCTTTTGTGTCGTAACTGTTTTCATTTAGTTTTAGTTTTGTTTGATATTTTGCTATATAAATTCTAATTATTATTATTATTATTATTATTATTATTATTATTATTATTATTGCTGCTGTTGTTATTGTTATTATTGTTATTAATATTAATATTAATACTAACATTAATATTAATATTAATATTAATACTAATATTAATATTAATATTAATACTAACATTAATATTAATATTAATATTAATATTAATATTAATGACACCTGTCAGAGGGTGGGATATACTTGGTAGCAAGTTCTTAAATAGAAAGTCTTAAATTGATGTGGTGGAACCAGAAACATGTTAAGGTGCCAATCACTTGACAAGGTCTTTATTGTGGTGGCAAGATGAGTTACAGCAGGTCTTATGGAGTGTTCCAAGTATGCAGCAGTTAGTACCTGCCAAAAGTGATATAAGGAAGGATAGCTGGTGAATTGAATAGCAATTAAACTATTACTATAAGTAATGAATGGTGAATTCAAATAGTAATTAAAAAGACTTTAAAAATATACACAAATAGGGTAGAATTCTAGGGCTTAAGGGTTAAGTAATGTTGTTAATTTAATCTTTCGATACATTATAAGGTTCTGCATTTTTGGTTTTTGGTGACAGGATCATGGGCACCCAAGACTCAATGATTCATATGGGAAGTGAACACTAGCGTGTCTTTTTCTATCTCAAAGATCAGATCTTTCCCATTAAAATCTTTCATTTGAGGTAAGTTTAAAGTGATTTTAATATAACATATGTCACAATTATTGGCACTTCAAGAAATCTGAATTAAGGAAAATATATACAATATATACAAATCAAACTCATTTTAATTTGGGCTAAGTGTTCAGGAAATGTAAAGCTCTCATTAAGCATATGTCCTGCTTCACTGAGTTATAAAATCAGCAGTTACAGGAAATATTAAAAAGTTTAAGAAAGTCACAATCATGTAGAGTCAGTCTAGAAGAGGATGAAATGGGCTTTTGTCCGCAGCCACAGTTAGGAGAATAACAAGAATGGTAAAGTTTGGAAGCCTCTTGGGGTAACTGTGTCTTCAAATCCACCATAAGATGTCACCCCAATGCTAACAAACTGTTTGGATGATGAGGCAGAAAGCTCTGGCAATATTGTTCACATATATGACATTATGGATTCTAGGAAGTACCAGTATTTGTAATTCAAATAGTTATTAAAAAGATAAAATATTCACAATTAGGGTAGAATTCTAGGGCTTGATGGTTAAGTAATGTTGTTAATTTAATCTTTTGAAACACTATAGGGTTTTGCATTTTTGGTTTGTGGTGACATTGATTCCTGCTCAAACAGGAATCTTTACCCAAGCAATGTCAGGGTGAGGAAACAACCTAGGGACGGACTCAGTAATGATATGAGCAGAAGAGAGAAAAAGACTCATCAAGGAAGGGGGGAGGGGGGGTGATGTATGATAATTAAGTGAAAGATGTTGCTGAACTGCTGGAAAGTCGTGGTCATGAAGAGAACAGGGCCCTAGACAACAAGGCAACAAAGATCCCAGAAGTTTTTAAAATTAGTTTTTAATTTCAGAATAATAAAGCTCAATATTCAAAATTGTGACACTGCTCCAGATATGAACAAGATCACTAAGTGTAAAAAGCAGCTTTATGTAATAGTTCAGTGGGACTTAAATGGAATGATTGTGGAAAAACTCGCATTTGCTGACACAGCCGTTGTGGTTGTCATTGTAACATGCAGGAGTATGTTTATCCTTATCTCTAAAAAAAGTTATTTCTTTAGCAACTAGAAAAAAACCTGATTAGGGTTAATACACTATTGCCAATGTGGTGTTATAACCTGATAGCTTTCGAACCATTAACAGAACAATAATCAGGCTTTTATATTGTGTTAACTTATTATATGAACTCTGGATTTTAGAGCATTTGGTATTTTAGACTTTTTTAAGTTAAAACACTAAAGCACCAGTTTTTGCACGTACTCTAATTCTAAATGGCCATATTGAGTCATAGGCCTAAAAATTTCTTGTGGTGATGGGCTCATATGAAATGTAAACATTAACTTTTTTGTTGAGTAAAGACAATATTTGATCAATAAGAGAATCAAGAGGAGTTTTTAATCCTCAGGTCATAAAGACATGGCAGCTTTCAGCATATTTTATATAAAGCACATGGAATGACCTCTGAGTAGATGCAAACAATAAGTACAGTTCTCTACACGAGCTGTGTCACAACAGTTTGTTTTCTGGGTCTCAAGCGATGGACTGTTAGAACCACAGCGAACCTCAGACTGAAGAACCCCACCCCCTCCTGAAAGGGCACCTTGGTCAATACCGACATATACCAGATAAACAAACTTCCCTACAACAAACAAAGGAGTCTACATAAAGACTGCTTTCAGTTCTGGTGGGGTAGCAGATCTTAAGTTAAGGTTTACTGGTGTGAAGAACTTCTCTGTGGACTCTAAATCTCATTTACGTCACTCTGGTTAAGAGCATCTGTCAAACGCCGGGAATGTTAAAGTGCCAATGGAGCCAATTGTGCGCGTGACAGTCCGAATAAATTCCAGCTTCTCACACTTACCTTGAGTAACGGCGGCGAGGAAGAGTGTGAACGAAGTAAAAACCGAAAAGTCACAGCAACGCATCTTGTACGACGGGGACCCTTCACACGTCAGTCACTTCAGCAGATCTGAGCGAGGGCGGAGACACCCTGAAATGTCCCGCCCCTGGTCGGACAGGGTACACTGCGTCATACTGAAACTCTATCTGCTAACTAATTAAAGCCCAAATAAAAACCTTTATCCTCGATTACAGATAATAATAATACAGATAAAATTGGAAAACGCGCCGACAGCGTTCGCTCGTGAAGATTGACTACAGGTAAAAGTGAGACAGATTTCGGGGGCGTGGTTTAGGGATCAGAAACGCAGGATTTCCACTGCTGCAGTCGCGCGGGCACACACACACACACACACACACACACACACACACACACACACACACACACAACAATAACAATAACAACAAAACACACAGTGTGTCATCTTTATACCTTCTCTGTTGCTATGGAGTTTTTTTTATTTTAATTTTTTATTGATTGATTGATTTTTATTGATTTTTCAGATTTTCTGCACAACTCATCAATCGTTAGTGTGTAAATAAGGTCATTCAGAGTACTGAAGCGTTAAGGGGGAAAACTGCTGGACCAGATAGTTCACATACGTGGTTGATAGGAACCAGAATTCAGATAGAAGCTACCTCACAGAAACATGAACTCAGAAGGTTTTATGATGTTTTAGCAATAAGTTGTTGACCTAACATGACAGAGAATCACATGCTGGGTATTACATTTTGCAAAAGTCCGCAAGCATCTTGTAGAAATGTCTCAGAAATGCCATTGACCAATCCTGACCTTGTTTAGTTGATAGATGGATTGGCCTTCCGAGATCACAGTTGGGTTAGATATTCTGTACCAAAAGAGTATGATGTGCTGTCATGATGTGCAGGCTCAATTCCCAGGTCTTATTCAGTCAAGAAGCTGAATTAATTGCATTGACTGAAGTCTGTAAACTGTCTAAGGTTATAATTGTTACTATTTAAACAGGTTTAAGGTTTGCTTTACGCGCTGTGCATGATGATGGCACCGTATGGCATCACAGGCAATTTCTTAAGTCTGATGGCAATCCTATCTCACACCATGATAACGTGTCTGCCCTATTGGACGCCATTCTTCTCCCTAAACAAATTCCTGTCTGTAAGTGCCAGACACACACTGATTATTCTGATTTCATTTCTATAATTAAACCTGTATCATTTTATGTCTAATATCACTTCAGCTGGCAAATCTGATCTTTAGTGGCCATGTAATCTTTTGCTAGCTCTGGTGAAAAGCACCTTGGGGCTAAACATGATAAATATTAAATGAAAAATTATAAATATTATATGGGTCAGCCCAGATAACAAACCATGCCTACTTTAACGTTTCCTTCAACACTTTGACACATGGGTTAGATCATGTGTCAAAAGCAGGGGTGTTTAATCAAATTCAACAAAATGTGATAATGCAGGTGGAGCTGAAATCAAATGCAGAGGTTTGCAAATACAAAACATAGATAACTTAACGAACTTGCCCATTAAACAGGAAAACATACGGCCCACTAAGGGATCAATCCACCTAATCTTTACCTCTCTAATGAGGAACAAACAGGGTATAATAATGCCTAGTCTAAACACATGACAAACCTAAACCTGAAATGAAACTGAAAATCCCAAACACAGATACAGCATGAACATGGACCAGACAGAAACCACAACACAGGCAGCCCTTAGCAGAGACTAGACACTGAATGCAACTTAGAACAAACATAGCTACTAGTGCTTGATTTGGACTTAAACTTGGCTCTGACCAAACAAAGAGAGAACACAAAACAGGTTATAGAACAATAGAGCAAAGCCCCATGGATCAGAGGCACTCCAACCCTCACTGGACCCAGCGATGGTGAGCAGGTGTTTGCTGAAGGCAGTTCTGCTAAACGAGGACTCACTGGAAGCAGCTTGTGCGAACGCAGACTCAATTGATTCAAGATTTAAGATTCAAGATGCTTTATTTGTCACATACCAGGTTATACAAGTATGACCAGCAGTGAAATGTAACCTGACGTGCTCCGTGGACCATACAGATAGAAATAGGAAATTAAGTAAATAGAAATAGAGATCAAAGTAAATAGAAATAGAGATCATTAACACTAAAAGAAAAAAATATGTATATATTTACACATGTGGACTGATCCCTTGGTGCCCCCGGGCACGGTGCCCGTCACAATACATATGTACACATATTTATACACACCTTTATACACTATGTGCTGAATAGTGGGAGGGAAATGATTATTTACATAAAGTGTATTGTATTCAAAGTGCAAAACAGCTTGTATTGTCCAATGTGCAAATGTAAAAAATAATTTATAGGTGTAGGGCTTGGAGTGTGTTG
>JBBIGC010141074.1:0-11822 GCA_037576955.1 Lepidarchus adonis | reverse complement strand
AGATCAGGAAGATTATGCGCAAATATTATTATTATTATTATTATTATTATTATTATTATTATTATTATTATTATTATATGAACAACAGCCAAATCTATGTGTGTGTCCAGTTAACAATGTGTTATTTTTAACTAGGGCTGGCCCAAATATATTGAATTTGAATGCCTCTTATATTCACATCTGTCACTCTGTGCAGCAATAAAACATTTTATGTATTTATTTTTTAAACTTCAAATGTTGAAGTCTAAACACAATGTAATAAATCATTGCTTGTGTAGTCAAAAGCATAAATTCATGCCAGGCATCCATGTCACATTGCCTCAAAGCACAACAAACGGCACTACTTTCCACGCTACCTTTGAAGCTAAAGAGCAGAAAAGCCAAGATCATGTGTGGGACCAATCTTCCTGCTCTGTCACATATTTCAGGTGAGAATATTGTCTCCTTTTATTGCACTTTCTTTTGTAGTTACACTCTGTCTCAATGGCAGAGTTTCTGCTGTTGTATCACACACAGTTCTCACTGCTCTGCAACTACTACACTACAGAGTTCATCAGACTGAAGCATGTTATTTACTGACATGGACTTTATAACACAATTGATGGTGTGATTTGTTTGATTTGACTGTGTGTTCCTGTGGGTTTTCTCTGGGGGCTTCAGTTCCCTACTGTCCAGCCGTTTAGTGTTGATAGGCTGCTCTAAATTGCCCATAGGTGTGAGTGTGTGTGAATGGTTGTCTGTCTCTGTGTTGCCCTGTGATTGGTTGCCATCCTGTCAGGGTTTACCCTACCCTAGCTCATAGTCAGCTGTGATTGGCGCTAGCTGAAAGTTGAAAGGCCAAATCTAAGGAAGCCAGTGTACACAGACGACTTCTGACCGGGACTCATATATTAAGTACATGAAAACTAATATTAAAATCATTACATTAAACTGTGAACAACATGGTCATTTCTCTCACTCTAACATGTATTACAGCACAAATCATATTGCAATGCAATTGCAAGCTGCTTTCTTAGTGCTGCAGCAAGGGGCACTATAGCAACAGCCAAGCCAGTCCGAGCTGTGTTGTACTGTCAGTGGACGCTTGTCCTATCAGCTGTCAAAGCAGAACAGCAGCCGAGTGGTTCCCTTCAGAAGCAGTTCACACACATAAATACATGTGACTCATCATTGCTTATTCATTCCAGTGGAACTTACAGTCATCGACTGCTGATGTTGAGTTGATGTGGCTGTTTACAGATGCTCTTATTTCTCTTTTATATAAATATAATGTATGATTTTACTGCCACAGTGAAGTAAGGACACACTCTGTGTTTGAAACTTTCCTTAGTTAAAGATCTGCATTGTTGTTTGTACTGCATATGTTTCTGGCTTCAAAAGGGCAAACATTATGTTCAATGAATTTAAAGCATTTTTTCTACATATATTTTCTATACTAAATTATTTTCATTCTATATATGATCTATATTTTCATAAAAACATATATTTGTATATAATTTGTGCATAAGTGTGCTACCTGAATATATGATTTTGATTGTGAATGGTGATGTGCTTGTCAAAGACTGAAAAAAACAAATTTGAAACTGATCATCAAGGTGATGAACAGAGAGTCCCAACCTCACCTAAATGGGACATTTGATTTTGTATCTAGGCTGGGACTTGAACCTTTGACCATGTGATCACAAAGGCAAGTTCCTAACCATTAGGCAAACACTGACCCAACAAGGGAAACAACTGAAAACAAATAACCTGAAATGGAGAAACTACTGAGAGCCAAGCTGTTTTGAGATTATTCAGATACTTATTCAGAAATAGCAAGAAGATAATTGATCATTTGTGCTATGTGGAATGGAGTGTATGCTGCATGAGAGTTAAATATAGTTTAGTTTTTCACTTGCTGCGTGACTTTACAGCTGAACACATCCATCTGTTTTGCTGCAAAACTTTTACTTTGCACTTGACAGGTCTTCACATAATCCTGTTAAGTCATGTGGAATTTCTAATGGCATAGTTTCATGCTCTTTAGGCAGCAGAAGGAAGATGAATTAGCTTCACAGCACAGTTCTGGACCCATTATCACTATTAACTGTGATCCGCAATTGAAAATACACCTTAATCTGGCACAAAGCATAATCTGTGCTGGAGAATGTGACTGACAAAGTGTGACCCAGCAGACTGACCAGGGGGAAGTAATCTTTTCTTTACCTTTGAACGCGTCCAGGGCTTTCTTAATGTCATCAGCTTTCAGGATGTTGTTCATCGCCATTTCTGCAGCTAGAAAGAGAGAGAGACAGAAAAACAGAGAGGTCATAAAGCTAATTACACTAAACAATTTAAAGTAAACATATAAATAATAGTATTATTTGTGTGTGTGTGTGTGTGTGTGTGTGTGTGTGTGTGTGTGTGTGTGTGTGTGTGTATAATCTTCCAGCCTTCCTCTCGGTTATACAAATGCAGTTAGGTTTGTGGGGAAGCTGGAACCAATCCCAGCTGACTATGGGCACCCTGGACAGAAGGCCAACTTCACCAATCAACCTAACTCGCAAGTCTTTGGACAGAGGAACCAGAACACCTAAAATCCAGAAACCCTTGACCACACGGAGAACGACACCTGGAACACTGTGCCACACATACTTTGTAGTTGTTTAACCATATATAATGTTCAACACAGCAATAATCGAGAAATGATGGAATATTAGAATGTAGCACTAACTACAATAAGCACTTATTTTGCCAAAAGATGTAGTTTCCAAACCATGTGGCTATGATTCCAAGCAGCCATTGCATTAAAACCACCTACATAATATTGTACATTTTCATTTGATGCATTCATTCATTCATTCGTTTGACTGACGCTTTTGTCCAAAGCTACTTCCAAGCTACAGGAACAATCAAGCATTATGTTTGCACAGGACAACACTGATGAGAGTGCTACAAATAAGTTCAACACATTTTTCTTAGTCATTAAATACAGACAGCAAGTGCTACAACATGAATTATAAGTGGAAAATTACTATCAGAGAGTCCTAGAAGGAGTCCAGCACATATTCTCTGCCAAAACAGCTCTGACTGTGCTCTGTGTGTTCTGACATCTTTCTATCAAAGGCAGCATTAACTTTGTGCTCTTCATTGGGATTGGTCTTTAGTGCCCATGACTCTGTCGCTGTTTCACTCTTCCTTACTTTGATGACTTTTCTTAGGTACTAAGCACTGCATGCTGGGAACACTCCACAAGACCTGCTGATTTGAATTAGCAAAATGTGTCACCTCTGTGTGCTTGCCCATTTTTCCAGCTTTCAACACATCAACTTCAAGAACTACCTGTTCACATTTCCTAACATAGCTTGAACCTTCTTAGGGGTCTCAAAAAGAGATACTCATTATATTTGTACATGTTATACACTTCACCTGTCAGTGGTTTTAATGTTGTAGCTGATTGGAATAATCAAATATGACTTGGTGCATTAATTCAGAATTCACCTGCATCTCAAGTGACTTTGAAGGTGACTTAGCCAATCAGATTTAAGAACTTTAATCATCCATTTTATGTGATTTCTCAGGTGGCCTCACACTTTGCTCCATACTGTAAATGGACAGAGCCTCTGCCTCTTTCCTCCCTCCTTCCCTCCCTCCCTCCCTCCCTTTAAGCTCTCCTCAGCATGTGCTGATAGAAATTCTTCACAGGCCAAGACCGAAGTGCATGCAGTGACAGAAACTCCACTCTCCCCTTGAGACAGACCAATAGTACAGAGGAGCTGAGGATCTCTGATTGACAGTGGGGATTAAAGAGCAGTGCATTGATGATATAGTGTTAGCATGAGGTTATATATTCGCCTTTAGCTCGCCTAACATGGCAGCACTCCAGACCCTCTTGTACCCGAAACCTGAGGATGGGGATGGGGAGGAAGAACCAATGTCAGAGGTGCAAGTTTTTGTACTACCATGACCTTTGGAAAGGCCTTTGCACCCAATGCACTATTGCACCCAGCATTGCAGAACAAGAGCATAGAGCAAATATCTTTAGCCATGTGTTTGTGCAAGTGATACGCAGGTGCATAGAGGAATGTTCACCTTGCAGTTTTCATTTCAGCTGCAGTTTCACACTATTGCCCTTCGCACATGTGAAGGACGATCCATTGAAACGTAAGCTGAGCTCAGAAAGGCCTCACTAATGTTTCTCACAGCATGATCTCACTGTCTTTGTGGATGAATAAACTCCTGTCATTGCTAGTATCAGTTCTAAAGAGAAGATACTTCTTCTTGATGCTGACATACTGTGCTTTAATAAGACCCGGCAGACACACTTCAGTTGTGACTGTCATGGATACAGTGTTAGGGGTGAAAATATGGATTTGTCAATGTTTTAAACTGAAAGTTGCATCAATTTCAAATGGTTAAAATGGATTACACTCATTTTTCTAATATTCCAATCATGCTCTCACACCCGCATACTCACACACACACATTCACACACATGAAAAGCCTGGTCTACTGTTTATATTCCAAGAGTGTAATAGAGGGCCCCAAAGAGAGCCCAAAGAAACTTACATGGGCAACCTCCAAAAACACACCAGATAAAATACTTCACATGCAAGAATAAATCATTTTATTCTTTTTTCATAGGTGACTGATGACTAAGAGAAACACAACAAAACCAAATAATATTTAGCTTTACAATATTTAAGTAATTATGGATGAAGCATAATATATTTAGCTTTACAATATTTAACTAATTATAGACAAAGCACATCTAAAACAGGAAGAATTAATTATATGTTTAAGTGACATGTATAATTTCTGGCTGGATTTTCTAGAAACATCTAGAGTCATCAGTGACTAGTAATAAAAAGCAACTTGGATAACCCCCCTAATTTGATCCCTGGGGCCTTTGCAACTCTATACCAGTAGTAATATTATACTGTATTTAAACGTGAACAATTAAATTGATACAATTTTGAACTTACCAATATAAAGCAAGAACTATGCTGCAGAACTTAAGCTCCAGGTTGTTGCAATATCCAAGAGCAATACCGGTGACGAAAGCGTGTCCAACATTGAGTTGTTCAGTGCCAATGGTGATGTTTCTGCATATAATTTTGAATGATTTGAAGAAAGGCAAGACTAAAAAGTTTTGCATTTCAGTGTTGCTAATTTTATATTGAAGAATATAGATGTAGACAAATGATTGACATCGCTGTACTGCAGTACCCTTACCTTCCAGTAGCTCAAATGAAAAAGACTTTTGCTTTCCTTCTGTTCCTTTTATTTCTGTTAAATTTGCTTTTTCCAGCGTGTATTACAGTATATACTAGTATGTAATGTAATGTAGCAAAGAACTGAAAAAGTTTGAGAGGCTGGATGCTTCAGTGCCAATTAAGTGACAGAACATTATCACTGATCTATCATTGCTTTTCGTTGCAGCAAGAACAGTACAATTAAATTCAACTAATCATTTGGGGATGCTGTTTTTTGTGCACTGAATTTAACTTTTAGTGAATGTGTTTTCATGTTTTAAGATAGGCCGCCCCAGATGCAGGTTTGTAAAATTCATGTATAAGCTGCAGCCTGTCATTTGGTAAATACCTGAGTGAATGTGTGTTCAGTTTTCCTCTGTACTATAATGGAATATTTCTCTGTGAATAGCACCTTCAGTTATATCTGTGTTTTAACCATTTCCGCTCTGAATTCTTTTAAATTGTTTTAAAATGATCAAATCTAAGCATTCTAACCCATTTTTTTCATAATCTAAATATTGACCTGTTTTACAATTTGCTTTTGTGAGGAATCAAGCCTGATGTCTCTGCCACACATACAGAAAGCAGAGCTAAACTTGGGGTCCACTAAGTTTAGTAGAAACAGCTGCATATGTGGGGGGGTTGTAGAGTTGGCAAATGAAAGGTGAGGAAAAGATCAGTGGAGAATGTTCTTATGACTTAAGAAACTCAATCCATGTCATCGCAAGCCTAAAGTGTGTTGTTTGTATTGAGCATGTGTGTGTGGGTGTATTTTGTTGCTCTCTATATAAACAGTATCTCACAAAAGTGAGCACCCCCCCCCCCTATTTTTGTACATACTTTATTAGATTTTTTCATGGGACAACACTGAAGATATGACACGTTGATATAATGTAGTCAGTGTACAGCTTATGTAACAGTGTTAATTTGCTGTCCCCTCAAAATAACTCAATATGCAGCCATTAATGTCTCAAACACTGGCAACAAAAGTGAGCACACCCCTAAGTGCAAATGTCCAAATTGTGCCAAATGTCAAAATGTCAATATTTTGTGTGGCCACTTATATTTTCCAGCACTGGAGTTCACTAGAGCTTCACGTGTTTCCACTGGAATCCTATTTTACTCCTCCATGATGACATCATGGAGCTGGTGGATGTTAAAGACCTTATGTTTGAGGATGCCCCAAAGATGCTTAATAGGGTTTAGGTCTGGAGACATGCTTGGCCAGTACAGCATCTTTAACCTCAGTTTTTTTTAGCAAGGCAGTGGTCATCTTGGGGGGAGTGGATGTTGCTTTGCTTCAGTATTTCACAGTATATGTTGGAATTCATGGTTCACTCAATGAACTGTAGCTCCCCAGCACTCATGCAGCCCCAAACCATGTCACTCCCACCACAATGCATGATTGTAGGCAAGACACACTTGTCTTTGTACTCCTCACCTCATTGCCACCACACACACTTGACACCATCTGAACCAAATAAGTTTATCTTGGTCTCATCAGACCACAGTACATGGTTCCAGTAATCCACGCCCTTAGTCTGCTTGTCATCAGTGAAGTCTTTGCGGGCTTTCTTGTGCATCATCTTTAGAAGAGGCTTCCTTCTGGATGACAGCCATGCAGACCAATTTGATTCAGTGTGTGGCATATGGTCTGAGCACTGACAGACTGATCCATCACTCATACTTCTATTTTCAAAAGACAACTTCTGAATATGATGCTGAGTATGTGTACTCAACTTCCTTGATGGACCATGGCAACGCCTGTTCTGAATGAAACCTGTCCTGTTAAATTGCTGTATGATCTTGGCCACAGTGTTGCAGTTCAGTTTCAGGGTGTTGGCAATCTTCTTATAGCCTAGGCCATCTTTATTTAGAGCAACAATTCTTTTTTTCAGATCTTCAGAGATCCTCAGAAGAGATTTTTGCCATGAGGTGTCATGTTGAACTTCAAGTAACCAGTATGAGAGAGTGTGAGAGCAATACCACCAAATTTAACACACCTGCTTCCCATTCACACCTTACACACCCACATACACATACACACTACAAACAACACACTTTGGTCTTGCAATGACATGGATTGAGTTTCTTAAGTCATAAGAACATTCTCCACTGATCTTTTCCTCACCTTTCATTTGCCAACTCTACAACCCCCAACACCCCCACATATGCAGCTGTCTGTACTAACCTTACTGAACCCCAAGTTAAGCTCTGCTTTTTGTGTGTGTGGCAGACATCAGGTTTGATTCCTCAAAACAGCAACACATATTTTAAAGGATATTATGTTTTAATAACTTAATAATGTGCAAATCTGAAATTTTACATTCCATTTAGTCCACAAACCTTTTAAGGTTACTTAACACAAAAAAGATTACTATCACCAATCAATCAAATTGTTTTATACTTAGGATTCATTATTCAGCAATTATTATACATTATTCACTATGATTCGATCATTTTGATACAATTCAAAATAATTCAGAGCAGAAATAGCTGAAACGCATATATAACTGAAGGAGCTATTAACAGAGAAATATTCCAGTCTTATACAGAAAACAGTGGGATACACATTCAATCAAGAGCCTACCATATTTACCCAATGATAGGCCGCAGCTTATACATGAATTTTGCAAATCCGTGTATTGGGTGTGGCTTGCTTAAACTGGGCGTCCTAACTAAAAACATGAAAACACATTCACTAAAGGTATAACATCCCCAAATGATTAGTTGAATTTAATTGTACTGTTTACTGCAGCCTCGAACAGTTCAAAAAGCAACGCAAAGCAAAGATAGACTTTATTTTAAAAATGTATTTCAAAAATAGGACTTCAAGAGATTGAACCCATTCACTGTTCAATGTTCCAATGTAAAGGTAGGCTACTTTTATTCTGAGAAATAAGCCATAATATTAGCTAAGTATGCTGAGATTAAAGCTGCTGTTATATTAGTTGGAACACAGCAGCAGTGCACACAATAATACAGAATGGAAAACCCCCCAGGCAGAAATAAAAACTTTGTTTTCAGCATAGGCTAGTTCAGAAGTGGGAGTGATTTTCTGGGGCATAATGTGTGCTTAGCTCCATAAAGCTTTAGTCAAAAGCCATCTCTCTGGCTCCAAAGCTACTGTTAAGGCTAAACAGTAAGCAGTTGATTAGCATTTTGCTTCTCAGTTCTACCAAGACTAATCACCACAGTCCCAGCACCTGGACACGGAGGAGCTATTACCTCTTCTAATCTTGCAGTCACACTAACAGAAACAAATTTCGAAAGGATATTATGACTTTACTCTCTGCATCATTAGTTTTAACCAGCACATGGCACCTGCCTTGGGCAAACAATTATAATATTGACTCAGTTGGGGATTTACTGACATTTGTTTATCATTAACAGAAGATATTGGATGTTATCTAGTCTAAAGGGCAAGAAGAAAGAACAATGCCAAAGCTGATAGAGTTTCAGCTGAAACACATACAGGAACTTACTATCCACATGAATTCTCACTGTTTCCCAATGTGCTAATACATTGCACTAGTAGAGTTACACATGGCACTGTGTGGTGTACAATATTTAAAATATTTGCATGTGTATGTAACATATGTACATACAGTGGGGCAAAAAAGTATTTGGCAGCAACCGATTCTGCAAGTTTTCCCACTTAAAAAGATGAGCAAGGTTCATAATAGGTTCGCTTCAACTGTGAGAGATAGAATGTAAATAAAATCATATTGTATGATTTTTAAAGAATTTATTTGTATAATTGTGCAGAAAATAAGTATTTAGCACCTACAAACAAGCAAGAATTCTGGCCCTCACAGGTCTGTTAATTCTTCTTTAAGAAGCACTTTTATCCTCCACTCGTTACCTGTATTAATGACACCTCTTTGAACTCATTATCTGTATAAAAGACACCTGTCCACACCTTCAGACAGTCAGACTCCAACCTCCACCATGGCCAAGACCAGAGAGCTGTCTAACGACACCAGGAACAAGATTATACACCTGCACACTGGGGGAACTGCTCAATGACCTAAAGACAGCTGGGACCACAGTAACAAAGGTTACTATTAGTAACACACTATGTTGTCATGGATTAAAATCACACCACCTGGGAAAACGAAGGAGTGTCTACGTAAAAAACATTTCAAAGCTCTGGAGTGTCCTAGCCAGTCTCCGGACCACAATCCAATACAGAATCTGTGGATGGAGTTGAAAGTCAAAACATCACAGATCCTGAGAAGATCTGCATGGAAGAATGGGCCAAAATACCAGCTACAGTGTGTGCAAACCTGGTGAAGACCTACAGGAAATATTTGACCAAACAAGGTTACATTACAAAGTATTGAGGTGAACTTTTGTTATTGACCAAATACTTATTTTCTTAAGCATCATAGAAAATAATTCTTTAAAAAGCCCTTTCAAGCTGGCATCTGTATGTAAGATTGCGTTTGTTAGCATCTGCAAATGCAATGACTGGTGCGTTAGTGAGGCACTGAATAATGTTGTGGAAGGCATCAGTACAATCTTCTCCATTAATGAAAACCTGGAATTCCACATCAAAGTGTCTTACTTTAAGAATTACATGGAAAAGATTAAAGACCTTCTGAATGTTACCAAGACCTGACTGTTCATGAACCGTGTCCCCTATGTTAAGGGCTTAACGTTGTTTCTCCAGCCCGGAGGAAGTGATGGATTTCTTGGTGTTTATATATATAAGATTATTTTTATTTGTATTTTTGTGTATATAGACCTGAACATACTTGTTTGGTGTTTTTCTTATATATATATATATGTTTTGTACAAGAGCTCTGTAACACCAACATTTCTCATACATGGGATTAATAAAGGTTTATTCTATTGTATTCTATTGTATTCTATTGTATTCTATGTCATTGATGAAGCAAAATCTAACCTCCATGTTGATGCAACCAACATGAATTAGCATAGCTCTCGCAGCCACAGCATCTTTCTTATAAACCTTAAGCATGAGCATGTGCAGACTGAACAGAAGCTGTGAGGAAACCTCTACTGGTAGACCTGGCTGGAAGCGAGAAGGTCAGTTAGACCAGTGCAGCTGAATACCCTGGGCAACATCTTCTCTGCTCTTGCTGAAGTAACCAAGACCCATGCGCCATATTGTGACAGCAGGATGACCCGGATCCTGCAAGACTCTCTGGGGGGAAACTGCAGAACCACCATGTTTATCAGCTGCTCTCCCTCTGGCTTCAAAGCAGCTAAGACCAGATCTAATCTCATGTTTGGACAACATGCTAAGACAATCAAAACACAGCCCCTATCATCCTGCAGCTGACAGCAGAGCAATGAAAGAGGAAGTATGTTCCCTTAATAATGGTGGAAACAGTTTCATATTTGCATTTATTGAAAAAACGGAACTGATATGTCTGTTTACATTATGTTTATTCCTGCGCCTATGAGAACGTCCACTTAGGTGACATGATAAAACAAGGTGATATAGGAGAGAAACTTCAGGAATGAGGGGGGAAATAATAAAAAAGAGAACATGATTAACATGGCTAGTGTATTAAAAAAAGTCTTGTGAGTGTAAGTGGTCAGCCAGATCACTAAAAGTTACTTTAGTAGTGGGAACATTTGTTGGTGAGTAACTGGAACTTCTGACTTGAGTTTAGCTACTGTTAGATGAGTTACTCGTTTGAGTGAGTTGGCTGCATGGTAGCTAGTCTTGCTAGTGTCTAGACAGTTCAACTGTCCATGGACTGCAAACTATGAGAGTGTATCGTATATCTTCTAATAGTAGCCGGGGCTACTATTTAAAAAAATATCCGGACGACCAGGCATTTAATAGAGACGTTTTGAAGCATCGTCAATCTCCAGATCAAAAATCCTCTTTGCTTTCGTGCGGATCATTTTCCTGGAAACACGTTCACCTTTCAGTCTTTGGTCAATTATCCATGTTAACACTAGTCCATCTAAATCCTCGCTCACTTTCTTTTATCCGTTTAGCCGTCTCTTTCCTCCACTGTTTCTCCACTGTTTCTCCAGCGCCGGGGGGTGGAAAAAGAGTTTGTTTTGGTGTATGGAAAGCGCAGTGGGTCATTTCAGATCGCCCTTTACAAGAGAACGCGTTTGCCACAGA
This sequence comes from Lepidarchus adonis, assembly GCA_037576955.1. NCBI lineage: Eukaryota > Metazoa > Chordata > Actinopteri > Characiformes > Lepidarchidae > Lepidarchus > Lepidarchus adonis. The sequence goes on along the minus strand of JBBIGC010141074.1, from coordinate 473 downwards.
CCGGCTACTATTGGAGACCGGCATTTATTTCTATATTTATCTTTCGATCCCGGCGTTTAATGGAAACGGGCGACTAAAAGAGACAGGCTAATATTAGAAGATATACGGTATATACATTGTGGCCCAAGTATTCCCCTACTCCTTCTCCTGCCGGATACCAGCCTGTGTGCTGTGTGACTCATCTACCACTATGTGGTGCAGGTACCATTTGTTCTTTGGCTTGTTGCAGTGAAGCAGCCATTTTGTTTGAGACTCCAATGCTCACAAGCTACATACAAGCCTGCATCAGAGGATTTTGGGTTTAATATTTTAAGTTATTGCCGGTTGCAGGGTACCTGACGTAATGACTGACTTCTGAAGTTAGGGTTCGACTAAAGAGGTGTCACTCTCTCTCTCTCTCTCTCTCTCTCTCTCTCTCTCTCTCTCTCTCTCTCTCTCTCTCTCTCCGCCCCCGTTGTGTGTTCCTTTCCCGT
>JBBIGC010141050.1:0-20661 GCA_037576955.1 Lepidarchus adonis | reverse complement strand
CCACCTGAGGATCCACAAGTAGAAAACTCTACGTAGAGGACAGTCATACTCGCTTCGAGTGACCGCTGATGATGATGATGAGCCTTGGACCATTGCTGCTGGTTACTGCTTATCGTCACAGTGTAAATTGGAGCGAATGTTTCAGAACCGTGTCAAAATAAATAAATATAATCACTGTAGAGAGTAAAACGTGCATCATTGGTCATTTGACCCTTTTACCACAAGTGTAGCAGGTACCTCTTGTTAGTTTAGAGCTAGTGTCAGTACTCAGCTGCCTCTTTACCCAAACCCATTAACCGCAGGAGCCCAGTTGCAGCATGCTACTGCAATTACTGCATACTTCTACATCCTCGCCTTCCGTTCAAGTGGTCATTAGTGTTCCAGCACTGGCGTGCCATGTTCCTTTATAATGATCACCTTCATTTTACAAGTGACTGCTGGACAAACGTTGGTCCTGATGGTTAAAAAGGAATTCCAACAATGTTTTCTCAGAATTCCTGCATAATTCAGGTACTGAGACATCAGGCAGTGCATTCCTAGTTCACTAGTGTTACATCTTCCTGTGAGGCAGCTTTTACAAGCAAATAAATGCTGTGGATCTCTGCTTTCTTTCATCTCTGCTGTGAACAATTCTGTACAAACAATAGGCTTCTCTAGCATCTTTCATAAAACCACATTGAATGTGTAATTATACAGTTGATTCGTATCTTTAAGCTAAAGCCTAAACATGGATGAATCAGCATTTTGAATCATACAAAACTTTGTATATTATGTACAGTACTTATTCTCATTCTTCTTCTTCTTCTTTTTTTTATTTCTTTTTTTTATTCTTATTCTCATTCTCAATCTTATTCTTATTCTTTTTTTATTTCTTTTTTTTTTAAATTCTTATTCTCATTCTCATTCTCAATCTTATTCTTATTCTTTTTTATTTCTTTTTTTTTATTTCTTATTCTCATTCTTTTTCTTATTCTTATTCTTATGTATATTTGGCCCAAATCTAATGTGAGTCATTTATTATTGAGTATCTGATACCAAGTATTGATCTGATATTTGTGTTTTCCTATGTATATAACAGTTTCACAGTGCCCTCTTCCTGTACATTAAAGTTATTAAAATCCAATGTTTATGTTGGGCAATTGACAAGTGAATTCACACGTTGTCACGCAAAATGATGTAGACCTGTTTCTGGCCTATTTCCCAAGTGCCCAGCGTGTCCTCTACTGCCTGTTTTACACACTCTGCTGTATGAGGTCAGAGAAACTGATGTGCTTTAATATTGCACACTTTAAATTAAACAAGGGGTTGATCCAGTGCAAGTATCGTCACTGGATGAATATCAGAACCACAAAGTCTGTGACAATACTAATTGTGTCGAGCAAGTTGTAGCTCCCAGGTGAATTCCCTGTATTACGTGTTTGTTTTTAGGTGTCGTTTAAAATATTTCCACACTGCTGATATTTTAACCACGTGCCACAAAACGTTCTGTTTATGGCACCTGCATGACGACTAAGGCTCAGGTCCAATTGTGGCCAGATTAGTCTACAAACTTCCACTAGAGCAGATACAGCCGGGATTGTATAATGGAAACCTGACTGTGATGGAATCCCTAATTATTATTATTATTAGTCAATGTCTACACAGCTACTTTAAAATACTGTGTATTTTATGTAGCGATGAGGGTGAGGTCTGGACCTCCATACAGCCTCTTTTAAAGGGTTACTCTGTGAGGTCAGCAGAGGTTTTACAGTCCCACTCCAAGTATGGAACAAATTGTGAGCTACTGTAAAATAGTGGTCAACTGAAAACCACTGCTGCAAATCCGATGATTTGTAACAAAAATCTACTCCAAAATTTTCCATATGCTCATTATTATGAAATAGTATTTTATGATGTGTATTTTTACAATAAAATGTTTCCAGGTATATTTTATTTTAATTCTACCAGTTCTTTTTTTTTCTAATTCATGAAACATTTTTTCCCAATGGCCTATTTATTTCACAATGTATTATTTATTTAATTAATTTTGGAGTTCCATAACATCAATGTACTTAAAGTGAGATAAATCAGAGCAGGGATGGGCCTCATATGGTTAAATCTGTTATCAATGTGGTACAGCCCATCATCCGGAACCAGCAAAGCTTGTTCATTGTAATAGTATTCCATTGTGATGCTGTTTCATCTCATTAACACTGAAAAAAATGTTTCTCCCAAAAAGCCTATTTACGAGACAAACTGTTTTATTCCTTTAATATGTAAAGGGAATGTTAAGTGGAATGTGCATTAATCAGTTTGTGTTGCAGTGTAGTGTACTGTTCTTTGATATTTTTTTCTGTGTGCTCAATACATATTGTCATTCTATTGGATGAAACCACATGCAAAACATTGTTTCCAAAGCTGTTTATTTTGGGACCACAGCATAAGCATACAGTACTGATGAGAACACTGACTCTTTTAAATAGCTTTAGCAGAAACCACATTACAAAATTAATGAAAAAAATCACAATGTACAAAACAGGCCAATACTATAATACCTGGAAATAAATGCCTACTAAGCCATATTCAAGCAAACTAATCTATTGTGCAGCACACATGGATTATTTCCAATGATTTTCAAGATTAATCCCACACAGTAAGTTACATATTATTGACCTTATATGAAGAAAAACTGTCTGTAAAAATGACCTGAAATTGTCTTGAAATGATCCTTCTTTTGTTTGACCCCTAGCCCTGGGCTCTTGCACTGTTCTGAACCTGAGATTTGCCTTAATCAGCAGGTGTTTGCTGACCTGGGGACTGGGTTTATATGCATGCAGCTGAGTTCATGTAAGAGAGCTCCACTCGTTTGATGACTGCTTCTCAGTCGGTGGCGCCGACACTTATTTGTTGTAGTGACCCATGTATCCTCTCAAGAAATCTTCAAATCGTGGGACTGGGTACTCAGGTGCTACATTGGAGGCGCTAGGGTCTCCATGGCCACTCTCCTGCTGGGACGGCTCATCTCGGGGTTCCTCGGCTTGCTTCTCGTCGGCTGCGGGCTCAACGCGGCGTAGGCGGCAATTGAAGTCGATCTCCGGATCGCAGTCGGGATGGGGTTCGATTATACCGTCCCGGACTTTCTTGGCTGCCTCTGCTCCAACAGAGGCCTGTGGGGCTATCTGGCCACAGTTGGGATCGTATGGATGGCAGTCTGCCTTGGCACTAGCAGCGCTTGCTTTCAGGTCTTGTTTCTCCAGGGGGGTGCAGTCCTTATCGTAGAAGACATAGCAGTCGTGGCCTTCCTTGGTCTTGCCCCTGACACCAAGACGGGAGCGGGACTGGAATTGGGGAAGGAGTGGTGGGGGTTTCATCAAAGCAGCTGTGCCTCCAATCAAGCAATATGGGTCATACCGGGGGTCGCATGCCAGGTTGAGGGGCGCAGGCTCATCTTGGGGTGTGTACTCCAGCACAGGCTTGGAAAGTCCAGACAGCTTTGTAGCGGTGAGTGGATTGCAGTCTTTGTCAAACAATGGGTTACAGTACTCCTGCTTAGGAGCCTCTTCACCTCCTGCTGTCTGGGCAGCTGGAGCTACATTGGAGACGCAAAGAGGATCAACGGCGGGGTTGCAGCTGGGATACACATGGTACAGACCTGAGGGACCTTTGGCTACCAGAGTAGGCCTACAGTAGGGGTCTAAGGAAGGATCACAGCTTAAGTGAGCGTAGGAAGGTGCCGGTCCCAGAGCGGGCTTGTAACCATAGGCAGCACGCAGGTGATACTGCAGGCACTCAACATCTGAAGGGTTGCAGATCCGCAGCAGTTCTGACTTTTGCTCGGCTGATAAGAAAGGTTCCATCACTGGGGCATAGTAGTAGCCTAATGGAGCCCTCAAGGGCATGGGGAGAAAGGGAGTAAGGATGGGAGCTGGAGCTTTAACAGGAGCAGGAGGAGGTGAAGGCTCCTCAGGTGGGGCTTGTGGTCCAAGGGCAAAGATGCAGTAGGGGTCAAGGTATGGGTTACACACCTTCACCACAGCTTGCTTCAAGGGAGCAGGCATGACAACCTTAGCTGTGGGCTTGCTGGTGGACTCTGCAATGCAGTCTGGGTCATCTGAGTCAGCACAGGATTTGTAAATCTCACTCAGGTGGTTGAGGTAGTGGTTGAAGGAACGACCTTCCTCCACCCTGTGCTTGTTCTGCAGGTAGCTTCGATATACACTATCCAGATTTTCAATCTGTGGGTGTAAAAGCATGAATGGATGATTATCAGAAGCCAGAATGATTTGCATCTGATGATGATCATTTTCTAAATGTTATTCGACAAAAGAAAGTCAACAGGCCATTCTCATCATTGATGAGTTTCTGTGGGTTCTGTAGGGTGTTCATGTTGATTTTAAATCTGTGTTTAGTTTTTTTCTAGCATGTAGAGTTGTTTTGATGAAGGTAATGATGTACTGTATCAAATTTGGTAGAATTAGTCTAAGCCAGGGCTGCCCAGCTCCTCTGAAACACATTCAAATATTTCTGCAAGAACTTTCTAGACCATAAGTCTCTTGCACACAATGAAGGAGTTCAGAAGCTGCTTGATTCAGAGCTGAAACAGGGATGTGGCATTTGATTGAAAATTCACTTTTGCTCCCATCTAGAGATCTTTCCAGAAAATCTATGTATGGTGAGTGAGGAGAACGTTTTCACCAAGACATTCAGTCAATGGAGCATCGCTACCAGGGTTTCTGGAATAAGAGTTTGATGCCGATTATGCTGGATGCTGTACAGTGATGATCCAGACACAGAGGAAGAAGAAAATCAGACTTTAAGTGTTTTTTGAAGAAACAGTATTAAGTGACCTGACACTGTTCTGTAGATCAAGAACATTGTGAGGCTCTTTGATGTCACATTGAAGAGATTGAACAGTTTACTTCATTGTTGCTTATACATTGTACATACAGTGTAAACTGACATTGAAATCAGCATCAAACACTGATTTAGAAAAGTGTGTTGTGGTCTGATTACAAAAGTATTACAAAAATATATATTTTTGTTGCCTATTGTAATGTGGCAGTACCAACATCTTAAATTCTCAGTTTAGTTACAGTGTGAGTTTACTCACTCCCTCCTGGTTGTGGGTGTCCATGTAATACTTGTACCAGCCCCAGAAATCTGGCAAGCGCTTGTAATATGCCACATTCCTCCTGTGGCGTGTTAGCTTCTTTAGAGCTGATGAGCTTGCAGATTTATCCTCAGCAACTTCAGCCACTGAACCTGAAAAATACAACTCAAGATGTTAATTATTTTAGGTTAAAAAATGTTTAGGCTTCTGTATGTGGTTCTTATTTATAAAACTGTGTTTTGCATGAAACATATTCAATTTCCAGAGTACTCAGACACTCCTGTTCATTAATGAACTCCGATATTTTAAGCTGCACTCATTGCTGACACATGCTGCTTGTATAATCTTCACAGAAAAGCATTTGTAATAGAAGGGGATTCTGTGAAATCCATTCTAGACGCCAGGTTTCTGCCAGAGAGGCAAAAAACAGGTCAAATTTACCCTGTTAAACTGGGACAAGCGTATAAGATAAGTGAAGTCACATACATATTCAATATATCTAGGACAGTTTCTGCTCCTGCCAGAGGGGACACAAGCATATTCATATAGGTGCTCACTGCTGTGTAACTGAAGTGTACAAATGAAAAATGTGTGGGGAAAAAAATACAAATTCCACATTTTTGAACAACATTTGATAAATTGATAAGTAATCCTAACTTTAATGTGGCAGTGGATTTGTTTTCTCCAGAGGGATGTGATGGAGCGCCATCCAGTTTCTTTAAGACGATTTGGTGTGGAGTTTGTGATTCTGAACTAATCATCGAAACATTACTCAATACCAGACTTACACACTTTCACTGCAGGAGGAACATTCATCCCATTAATACCCCTGAGTGAAGAAGAAACTTTAGATAAACAGGTGCGGATCAAACACTATGTGCTGTAAAAGCCCATTCACCTTCCTCTTTCTCCTGGTGCCCCACTGGAACAGCCCCCAGAAAATCTGAAAGACATTAAAAAAGAAAAGAAAGAACATAAACTGCAAAGAAACACATGTCTTATAAGGCAGACAAAAAGCTGACCCACTAATAAGCCCTTTAGAGCTGTAGGAACTTTTACTGTTGGAGGAACTTGTGCCACATCCTGTAGATTAACCCTTGTAACTCAAAAGAACCACAGGCACATCCATTTATCACCTTGTAAGTTATATGTGCAAAACTTTCCGAATAGGTCCATAGGTGTAAGGAATCTCTGAAAACCAAATAAGCCCAGCATTAATCGTGAATATTACTGGGATAATGCCAGTTCCCCCAGTCTGATGGCTTTGAGCAAAGGCTCTCAGATGTGCAAACAGGGCCCCCTCTGAGGACACCCATTAAACTACAAAGAGCATGAGCCATGTGCCTGAAGGCTGCATTAATTACCACTGTGCTGTAAAAGAAGATGAAGGGGGTCGAAATGCTCTGTACAGTTAACATTATGCGCACCATACGTCTACACCAGCGGTTGGTGTCCTTAGATGTTTATGGCTATGGGGAAAGAGCAGAGTCAGCTGATTAAGAGAGGACTTCTGGTGCCTATTGTTTCATTTCTGTAAAGACTTTAGAAAAGAGATTTATACTCCGGGAAATAGGCCACTTCTCAGACAGTGGTAAAACAGGTTGAAAAAAGTCTGACGAAGGTGCATTTAACAGCAAATATCACTCGATCTTAATGTATTTGTAACAGCTTCAGCTTTTTGGTAAGAAAAGCTTCATCCAACAAACACTTTCCATTGTTTCCATGTGTTGGACTTTGCCTCTTTATATGTTATCTGTACTATGACTACCCATGCTGCCTTTATATGGGATAAGTGCTACATTACAAAAGTTCCTTATCTTTTAAGTGTGAATATGTGTTTTTGCCTTTCTTACACAACCTGGCTTCAAAAAACACCTGCAATAATTTTACTACCCTTAACATCTATTTCACCTTACTGTGGGCTTCGGTTCATCAGTGTTTGTCTTACTATGAAATACAAGTTTGGATAAAGTGTTGGAAGATCATTTTCTAACATATTGAACAACTGAACAGTATTAGAGCTGATGAGCTCTGTTGACAGCTGACGAGTGCTGACCTCACAGCAAGGGGATATAATATATGGGGATATAATTCCTCTCACTGACACCAATATTGCCACATATGATATTGTTTAAGGGGATTATTACTGTGGAAAAACAGTTTCAAGTTATACCTTTTACTCCACACAGCTCATGCAGTCCTGCGTTTTGAATTCACTGGTTTTGGGATGTATAGTCTGCCTATAGGCCCTACCAATCTCCATAAAGTTTGAAGCGCTTCAGTGTGAAATGTTCTTTAGAAAGATTTACACATATTGGTCTTAAAAACCACATGAATAAAAGCAGCTTATTTATGTTTTAAAAATGTTTTTGGTTTTGTAATCTAACTTGCCTCTGAAACTAGTAAACTAGTAGCTAAATTCCCCTTGGGATAAATAAAGTATCTGTCTGCATGCCTGCCTGTCTGTCCATCTGTCTGTCCATCTGTCTGTCCGTCCTTCATAAAAAACACAAACATCAACAGAGGACCCAAGGAGGAAATGATTGGTTCATCAGTTTAGGATGTGGGCCCTTTAAAACAGCTGTGGTTAGTCTTCAGTATGTTCTTTATTCATTGCAAACCAACAAAGAAAACATGTTAATTTATACTAAAGCGATCTGAAAATGCCCACACTTTTCACAGGCAGTGTGTACTTAATCAGTAAAATAAGATAAGCATATTGTGCTTAGGTCTCTGAGAGAAATTGTTCCTCACCTGTCATGAAGATGGCTGTGAGCACGATTCCCGTGAACAGGAAGGCCGGTCTGAGCTTAGCCATTCTTGTGCTTTCAGCAGCTCCTGCGGATAAAACAAGCAGAATGGATGAAGTGTGGAACTTACTGACGTGGGAAATGGAGAGAACACGTTCGAGGTGTCTAGCTTTAGCTTCCGGCCTGCAGGTACACAAACACACACACACACACACACACCTGATAGTGACCATTTATATTAAGTATATAAATAAGTAAGAAGTATTTATCCTTCTGTTCACACATACTGAGAACAAAGAAAATGAATATATCTGTGCTGACATCCATACATCACCAGCGTTCACCAATATTCTTTCCCCTGTGGATCAGCTTTCTGATGCTTCACCTTCACACAGATTTGCTCTGATTGTTTTGAATGGTAATTTTCAGTGAATCTTTAATAAAAGTAATGAGCACCAGTCATTTGGTTTCTTTACTGTTAAAAGTCCCAACCAAGAAAGAGGGAAACATTGTTTCTGCATTAGAGCAGGAACAGATGCAGAAGCACTCAAATGTACAGTAGTTGAAGAACTGCAGGAAAGGCCCTTCAGGTATGTCTGCGGTTTTGAGTACTGTGGATAAACAAACCTAAATCCAAGAAAAAATTAAAAGAAAATAAAAAGCATTATATCTTGTAGAATTGTCATAGAACAAGAACGCAAAAATTGCTTTAGAATAAAATATAACACCAACGCAGAGAAAATACTGTACAATATTTGTAAATCCCACTCCCAACCCAAATGTCCCAAGCCCCCCTACCACCACACCTAGAATTCCAAGAATATGGAATATGAAGCAACAAAATACAATTTTATGTTTAAACATTTCAGTGTTTAGACTGAATAACATAAGTGCTATGTTTTGTGTTGTACAGGTGGTATACAGAAACATTTTAGAAAGAAAATCACTAACATCATTGAAAAAACACTGTAAAACATTTTTTTAAAACTTCAGTTAAAGTTGTCAAATGCTTTTGTAGTCAAAGAGCTGCACTTACACATTACTCACACTTCAGATTTGGTTGATGTGGCACAAATTACTAAAAGAATTACCATATTTTTTAAATAATTTTGCTCCTAACATCAGTCTTGCACTTTATTCTGAACTGGGGAAGGAGAGGGGGGGGCACTTACCAGATTCAGCAGAAATGCTCTTGGCTCCTGGTGGGCCGGGCAGGTGTTGTAGACTCGGCACCCACACTCTCCTCTCCCCTGAAGGGCTGATGAACAGTCAGCTGTGCAAGGCAACATTTTTAAGGAGGTCCTTGATCATTAAAAAGCGAAAAGGCTTGACGTGTGGTAGGGGCTTATGTCTGTGCTCACTGGGATTGGCCCATGCAACACAGGCTCCTGACCAATCAGAGATCTGTAATTAGGAAGCGGAGCGTCGACTCTACCTGGCCCAGAAAATCCAGGGGTGCCTAGAAATAACCAAAAAATCAAAGAAATTTATGGAGCCAAGATTTCACAGCCAAGTTCCTCACTCAGTAAGATGTTCAGTGCTGCTGTATTCCTCTCCTGTAATATCACCAAAAAGGTTCCTCCTGTTGGTGGAATAATTTTCATTGTACACAAGCAGTGTAATGTTCAGAGATGAATATTATGCTTAATAATAATAAACATTGCTTTTTTGATAGCAACAAAAATCAACAGAATAGAAGTACACAAGACTGCATTATCATAAAGAACATCAGCACTGTGATTGGATCATGAATGTTGCTGTAATGCTCTTCATAAAAGCACATAAGCCTGAGTGTGCCAATACTTTTGCACAGAATCTCTACAAAATAAAGGAAACATAAAGCAAGAGTAGAGCCCGATATTTTGCATCCAAAGCTTTACTACTGAGCACACTTAGCAACTTTGTAAAGCGAGTCATGATACAGAATGAATGTATGAAATCGAACCCTTCTTAACCAATCAGAACCACCAGAACTTTAAAAAAATCTGCAGCTTATAGAGCTTCAGTGGAACCTTTCAGTAAAGAATTAGCAAGAAACTGTAAAGAAAATATTTTTCAAATAATAAATTGCATAATGGAAACAGTAAAACAAGAGAAGAGCCCAGATTTTTCATTCAAAGCTTCAATATTGGGGATTTCAACCAACAACAAAGTACAGCTTTCTGCATTATGCACAGTTTTACACTTATGAAGCAATGCACCTGATTTTTGAATGTACCTGACTCGCTTCAGTAAGGAGCAGTGTAAGCGCTGAAGAGTGCTGACCTCACAGCGAGAGAATGCCATGTGTTCTGGCATTATGGTTAAAGCAGTGCTGCCACTAATATTGGCATAAAAATGCCCATATATGATGTTGTCTTTTTAAAGAGTCCATATCATGATATAAAAACTCCCTTTTTAATAAAAAAAAAGTTTAAAAAAAAGGTTTAATGGAGCATATAAAATCAGAAAGTCTTTTTATATTCTCTAATTTTAACACTTATATATATTATATTCTGAAATATTCTGATTCTTTAGCTGCTATCTCAATGAGGGCATGAGGCAGAGCTAATTTGCATATATCAGTCTTAACAGCACAGTTGTTAAAGCAGTGCTTATTTTAAAGTGGGTACAGAGAAGATATATGGGTAAAGATGAAATATGATTTACGAGACTGAAATTTGTGACTATGAAAAATGACATATTTTGGTGCCGAAAATCACATAAACATCATCATAGGGAAAAAAAATAATTAAACCTCAGTTTTGTTATGGGCCTTTAGAAATAAACCTGGTTATATACAATATGTTACATTATTGCAAATCAACAAAGAAAACATTTGTACTAAAAAAATCACAAATTCTAGATGTTCACAATCTTTTAACAGTCAACGGGCCATTCTCATCACTGATGATTTAATGTGGGTTTGAAGTGTTTTTCGTGCTGATTTCTCTAGCACTTTTTTGATGAAGCTAATAATAAACTGCATTTCCCAGACACAGAGCAAACACAATACAGTTATTGTGGAGAGAACAAATCACAAATAACAATACAACCCTTTTTAAGCAATCAGAACCACCAGAACAAAAAATGCTATTTAATTTCAGCAGCTTATAAGGTGTCAGCAGAACCTTTCAGTAAAGAAATAACAAGGAAATGTTAATTATTAGAGCTTCAGCCTCCCCAGTTACCTGAAATGGATTAAGTGGTTTGGTAAATGGATGAATGAATGTTAAATGTTAAATAAATGATATTTCTCACAAATATATTTGAAAGTAAAGAACAGTAAAAAAAAAAAGTTGAAAAAACTGTTCTTACCCTCCTTTCGTAATGTGTGATCTGTAATTATTTGTTTAGCTTAACTGCTTGTTTCTTCTCACAATTTTTTTTGTTGTTGTTGCTGTATTTTCAGCAGTTAAAACATTTTTTGTAGTCACTAAACATTTTTATCAAAAATGTTATCAATAAAAAGTCCAATCAGTGTACCCACATTATAGGCCGCCCTTTGAAGAAAGGATTAGAAGAAAGGTAAGCCTAATAATTTTTGCATTTCAGTGTTGCTAAATTTATACTGAAATTAAAAACTTATCTTTTCCCAGCCAACAATAAACTTTTCTTCCTTTTATTTCTGCTAAATTTAGTTTTTTTCCTGATTTTTCCAAAGAGCTGAAAAAAAGTTTATGTGAAAAAAAATCCACTGATCTATCTTTGCTTTGGGTTGATTTTTGAACTGTTCATTGCTACAGTAAACAGTACATTTAAATTCAATTAATAATTTGGGGATGTCATCTTTTTGTGAAGTAAATTATACTTTTAGCAAATGTGTTTTCATCTTTTAAGATGAAAACACCGTCTCGTTTAAGCAAGCCGCACCCAATACCAGGTTTGTAAAATCAATGTATAAGCCAGTTGTACAGTAGTAGGTATGAAGTACAGTAGGTGTCTCTAACAAACTGGCTACTCAGGATACAGTCATAAAAAAATTACAAACCATGTTAAGTGTTGATAGTTTGTCTTTGTATTTGACCAAGTAAACATTTCCCCCTTTTCAAGTTCATAACATTAGAATCAGGTGTTTTAGATTAGGTCCATTGATTAGAACCTTCTGCAAGGAAACCTCACTTATTTAGACCTGACATCTTGGGTCTACTGTTTTCTTTGAAGCATGTGGTGTCATTATGCCAACATCTAAAGAATCTCTAAGGCCTTCAAGAAAAAAGGTTGTAGTCTGTGAATTGATATTTTAAAAGCTATAAATAATTTAAAATCAATTCTTTTATGTAAGGAAAATCATCTACAAGAGGTGTAGATTCCAAAAGACTACCAGTGTGTCCAGGAAATTGTAAAACAGGCTCCTTATACAAAGGAAGTCTCCAAGAACCCCTGTTGATTTAATTTTTTTCTTAATAATGTAAGTTGTTCAGCCACAGTGACATTACTTGAACAAAACCATGGTTCCACATAAACTATCTTTAGGTGAAAAATGTTTGTAAGCCAGATATGTGGTGCAGATTTAAGAAAAGTTTGGGGGATTTAAAAAGAGCAAAACATGAAAGAAAGCCTTCACTTTACACCTGAGAAAGGTTTGTGTGGTAAAGTGGTTATGTTCAAGTATATCACTGTAGGCATTGTATCACATATTTCTTTGTTCAAATATGAAAATATATGCAGCACCAGTACAACATATAAAAACACCTATGCGGCACTTTCTAAGCTAACTTAAATTTTATACTCAAATGCTTTTAAATGACGTTCCTGGTCAAATTACTTGCTGTGTTGGTAGTAAATATAAACACACTTTAATACACAATTACTGTTTATTTACTGAATACAATGCATTGGAAAACAATAACACATTAAATAGGACCTGTGCAGTCAATGCTTTATGTAATATGTCAATAAATAATACACATGCTGTGTGTAATTTGAGCAAGATTTGTAATGTGAAATGTGAAAAATATGAGATTAACTTCCATTAGAAGTGAAAAACTTTTTCTCCCACTGTAACTTGCCCAACTGGCCCAATTAAATTAAATGCAAAGTGCAATCTGAGTTTAAAGCGTTGTTTGTGTGTTTTGTGTTTTTGGGTACATTGTTCCAGTAAATAACACAGCAAATTCTCTTCAAAGAACAGAATTATTCTTCTTAGTTGAAGAATGCATAATGAGAACCAGACCATAGATGGCAGAAATTATGTTAAAGCCGGTCCCTGGTCTGTCAGCAGCTTTTCCAGTGCATTTTATCTTGTCTTTTTGTGTGATACAGATTTAATGGAAAAAGCATGAAGTCTTCCTTTCTACATATCTCCACTTTACATGAAAGCAGTAATGGAACTAAATGCCCTAAAATATCAGGAGAAATATAACAGGTTGATAGAAAATATTCACCTGTCATTTTTAAATACAACCTGTCATACACTATGTCACCCCCAATCATCCTGTAAATGCTCTTAACTTCATCCCATATAGTTATACTTCATGGGATAAGAGGTTAAACCAATAAAAAATGTTCCATTATGGATCCAGAGCACACCGGGATGGAAACACAGATAAAATAACTCATTTTTTATTCATATCTGGGAGGACAGTTTACATAAGTATTTTCCCTGAGGCTTGCTCATCATCTGTTGCTGCACGTTCAGTGCTGGTCCGATCAGCTGCTTTGCTCGCTTATATATAATTACACTCCAAACCTGCTGCAAACAGGTGTTGTAGCCAGCGCACAAACCTACAATCCAGCCTGGAAGCTGTCGAACATACAAATGTGACAGAGCCTCGTAATTCTAATGTAGCTTATGAGGTGGAATGCCAAGGACATCTGGAGCCAAAGCAGAATCACTCGCAAAAGTCAACACATCATTCCTTTCTCACTAATGACATGTCATTCAATTTGGTGAGAGAATTATGAACGTCCGACATGAAAACTTGAGTTTAATTAATAAGGGTATTAATGCATAGTTATGAACACATGCCCCCCTTCACATTATTAGAATCCCCATGTAGGTCCACGTTGCTCGTATTCACCCGAATCGACTTCTTGCCCAGGGGTGTCCACTCTTAACGGCGAAAGGCCGATGCAGTTACAGGTTTTCATTCCAAACAAGCAGAAACACATCACAAGGAGTCTTGGGAAAAATTACACTGTAAATGATCTACTGTAAAATATGCTCGTTAAGTGTAAGGACCCCGGTCTTCAAACTGTACTTTTCCCATCAATATCAACATGGAGGCACGTTGTTCAGGGCAAAGGGAGGCCAAAAAAGAGCTACTCTATGTTTGTACAGTTAACTGTCAGAGAATCCAGTGTTTTCAAGGCTGTTTTTGCTTTCCTTTACACTGTAAATTAAAAATGCATTAAACAATGTTCAATATGCAACATCTCTCTGTCCTTTTTTTCAGCACAACTTAGAGAATTTCTATCCAATCAAGTGTATCAACAAGGCCAACTCAAATCTGTGAAAATATGTTCCAGTTATTTCGTTGGTACATGGTATAAACATGCATTCCAGTCAAAATCATTCAATAGGACAACACCGAGAGAGACAATCATTCCTAAAATGTACTATGTCTATGGGCAATAGAGAGTAGTCAGTCAACCTTAACCACAAGCCTTTGGACAGTGGGAGGAAACAGTATAACCCAGAAGAAACCCACATAAACATGGGGAGAGCTTGTACACTCCACACAGAATTCAACCGAGGACCTCCTTCCTGTGAGGGGACAGCATTACCCACTGCACCACCACCATGCCACTGTAATCACATTATAGGGATCAGAGGTGCATAGCTCCAGTCCTGGAGGGCCAGTGTCCAACACAGTTTGGTGATTTCCCTGATCCAACACAAAACCATCATGAAGATCCATTTTAAACCATTATCCACAAGGATCTCATTATACATTAGACTTTTATTTTGTCATTTAGATTGTACACTGTGCAGCATAAAAAAAATGAAAAGTACAAAAAACAACAACAGGTCTCAATATAGATTAAAAAGCAGTTTGGTCAATAAATTAGCAGTACAAATAAGGGACAAAACAAGTATATTACACATGAGTATAGACTTGCAGCTATAGTATCTACGTCTATATACGTTACATTACATTTGAATTTATTTATTTGGTTGAGGCTTTTGTCTAAACAGTTACAGGAACAATAGTTCACACATGACAGCGATGATGTAAGAGCTACAAAGAAGTTCAACACTTTCCTTAGACAAAAGATTCTACAACATGAGTTATAAGTATCGATACGTAATTGTCAACGAGTACAGTAGTATAATGAGTATCGAGGAGTACAGTTACATATATATGCATGTACACAAACAAACCTGATGTCATTCATGCCAGTTCTCACTGTAAGAGTTCCTTTCTAGGGCCATTCTTTGCCTTTTCTATACGAATGAACACAGATACACTCTCTGAAAACAGCTGTCTGGTGAGACAGTGTGGATGCACATCTGCCCTCTCCCTCAGTGGTCAGTATCTGCCCACAGAGCTGCTTTTGGCTGGATATTTTTGAGTGCTGGACCACTCTCAACCTAGCAATGATAATGATGTGCCAGAACACACTCACCTCAGCATCCAATTTATTTGTACAGTGCTTTTCGCAACAGTCTTCACAACAGACATGGAGGCTTTACAGGAATCCGAGTTCAAGTGCCAATGAATCAGCCAGGAGGTGATAGTGGCCAGAAATAAATCCCTCAGCAGGAGGAAGAAACCTTGAGAGACACCACAGCACAAGAGAGAAGTTTAATATTAGATGGCACAACAATAACACAAGCAATTAATATTATGAGCGAAGGAGTCGCTAAGGCACATGTAGTAATAAATAATAAATGAGAGATTTTTCCCATTAGAAATACTCAGGTTATATATATATATATATATATAAAATATAATAAAAATATAATAATAATAGCCAAGCAGAGGTTTTCTAAAATAAAAAAATAAAAAAAAGTCCAATGACCCATGGATGAGAGGTAAAAGCAGTTCCCCAAAGCAGTCAAAACAGAATTGTAGACACTTTCTTACCTTCATTAAATACAAACAAACTGAAACACCACATCTACATAAGTATTCAGACTTTCTGCAACAACACTAACTCAGGTGCCTCCCATTTCTCTTGATCACTGCTGATATGTATCTACACCTTGATTGGAGTCCACCTTAAAGGATCTGCCTGCGGAGCTCAGAGGTAGGATTGTTGCAGAGCACAAGTCTGGTGAAGGATGCTGACTCATCCGAGAGCAACAGACAAACTGAGTAATCAAGAGAGAAAAAGAAATGAACAAGAACCCAATGATCACTCTGACTCACTCTCACTTGAGCTTCAAAAATCCTATGTGGAGATGGGCCTAAGTTCCAGATGGACAACCATAACTGCATAACAACCAGCTCATTATGGGGAACCGGGTGTAGATTCATGATGATTGTAGCATCAGGCTGCAATATACCAACACTGAAAAATGTAAGAGGGTCTAAATATCTTCTGAACACACTGTACATTGATAAACCATGTCAACATCACTTACTGCAATAAGAACCATAATGAACTGAATGCTGTAATTTTGTATCAGTTTTAGGTATCTTTGATTGGGGGCTCCAAGTGTAACTTTGCTTAAGGCACCTGCAGCATCTCAACACTGGTCCTGTGGTCAATCACTGACTAAGAGCAGAGGGGGGTGATTAAGAGCTAAGCAGTAAATCGAATCTCTAATCTAATATAATAATCTAATATTCATTTCATGCTATGCATATAGCTCTTGTCACTTCATTTTAAGGACGACTTTGCTATCAACAATTATGAGCATGATCTGAGATCACAAAGTCCAGGAAGAGGACAGATCTAATCATGCTAAAATGAAACCAGTGCAAACAGAAAGCTCCTTTGCTGAAGAAGAAAGACCTCAGCTACACTGGCCAGACTTAATGCAGACTTAACCAACCCAACTAGGTCATGGTCTAGGTCAAGGTCAAATGTATTTATAAAGCACGTTTAAAACAGTCCAGGTCGACTAAACTGCTGCACAATCAATAGAACAATAATCAAATAATCAGAATCAGAAAACTTTAGGAAATTAGGAAATGACATATTTCTGTTAAAAAATAATGAAACCAATAAATATACCCATATGAAAAATAAATATAGATCATAATTCAATTATTAATAATAAATTAAACAAAATCAGATGAAAGGAAAGTGACTTTTATCCTTTCAAACTACTTTAGCAAAATAAATAACCTTATATGCATTTGAAATTTTTGAATTTAATGTGATTGGCTACGTCTTTTAAATAAATCTTTTAAATAAAACCAATTGGCCACAACTAGGATCAATTATAGTTCATAATTTATAACACAGTTCAGAAACTAGCTATAGAATATGTGTCCTACAGTAAGCAAATTTAATCTCATAATTTTCAACATTTGCTCCTTTTGAATCCAAAATACTGTTCATTTTGTTTCCCAGCTCTTTATTTTTCCATAAACTGCTATTACTGTTCCATAGGCTAAACTTCACTTACACTATTAATTTCTTGCTCCTCAGCAGCATAGGTTAAAATTCATCAGAAGTCTGGTTCTACTGAATGCTAGGTACACTTAACCAGGCATAATATAGAACTGAATATATATGATTATTATATTATTAATTATGGCACATGACACTGTGCAATTAGACCAGTAAACGTCCCTGCACTTTTTTTTTAAAGTGTGTCAAATAGACAATGCTATATACTGTAACTATGCAATAATTATTTTTTTTATTGAGACTTATGTCTCAGTACAGCTACAGTAACAGAACCTGTAACCTAAAGTGAGCAGCTGGAGAGCTAGCTAGAAATAGCCTCAATAAAAATAGATCATGGGGTTTACACTTTACAGAAGTAACCTGTTATTGTTAATTTCCCTCATAAACACTAACATCTTTAGTAGTCCCTCCAAAACATGTATACATATGACATACAGTCTTATGCAAAAGTTTGGCCACCCCTCAATAAATAACATATGATATTTTTTTAATTGAAAGGATTTAACATTAAAACATTATTGTGTCACTATTCAAACGCTTGGGCACCCTACATAATCAGTACTTTGTAAAACCTCCTCTGGTAAATAGCACAGCTTGCAAATGCTTTTTAGTTCTTGTACTTGGGATTTTCTTCCATTCTTCCTTTCAAAGGGCTTTTAGTTCTGTAATATTCTTTGGTTGTTTTGTATAAACAGCTCTTTTAAGATCTACCCAAAGATTTTCAATAATGTTTAAATCAGGGGACTGTGATGGCCATTCCAAAACCTTCAGCTTGCATCTCTTGAGGTCGTCCATGGTGGATTTCGAGGTATGTTTAGAATCATTGTCCTGTTGTAAAAGCCATTCTCTGTTCAGCTTCAGCTTTTTTACAGGTGTGATGTTTGCTTTCAGAATTTGCTGGTATTTAGTGGAATCCATTCTTCCCTCCACCCATGCAATGTTTTCTTGTGCCACTAGCTGCAACACAACCCCAAAGCATCCACATCCATGATTAATAATTGGCAAGATGTTCTTTTCATGAAACGCTGCTCCTTTTTTTCTCCAGACATGCCTTTGCTGATTGTGGCCAATGAGTTCCATTTTAACTTCATCAGTCCACAGCACTTGTTTCCAAAACACATCAGGCTTCTGTAGATGTTCTGTTGCATACTTCTGATGTTGGATTATATGATGGGGACACAGGTAAGGTTTTCTTCTTCTGACTCTTCCATGAATGACAGTGGAACGTTGCACCACCACTCCTGAGACTGCTAAATCTTCCTGCAGGTTTTTTTTGCAGTCAAATGGGGATTTTGTTTTGTCTTTCTGACCAGCATATGAGCAGTTCTTTGCGAGACTTTTCTTGGTCTTTCAGATCTCATCTTGACCTTCCAAAACTTTGCTATCTTCTTGTAGCCTTCTCCTGCATTGTGGGCATCAATAACTTTCATTTTTAGAGTCTTACACAGCTGCTTAGAGGAACTCATGGTTGTTGAGCGTCCACAAGTGTGTGCACAAGGTTTGAAAAGTCAAAGTATTTGTAAAGCTTTGAAATTGGCAACACATGACATTTACCAATAACAGCTGTTCCCATGCAACAGATCTAACGAGCTGATTAAGATCTGAAACCTTGTGTAAAATCAATAGGGCCAATGCTGACTATCCAGTGTCTTGGGATGCAAGATTTTCTAGGTAATTAGGTAGCTCTCATAAAGATACAGTCAGATCCATAATATTGACATACCTAGCAAAAAATAAAAGCATGTTCTTGTTTATATTTCACTTTTTAAACCCACTACACTGTTCAGGAGGTCTGAAATGGAGATCAGATTCTGTTTCAATGGAGTATAAATAAAAAGTGACACAGTGGCCAAACTTCCTTATGCATTCATGGAGAAGACAAAAGAACACACAAATGATAAGTGACAAAAGATTGAAGACTATGTTATATGCCAAAATACAATTCAATTACATTACATTCAATGACATTAAATTAAATTATTCAGCCATAGCCAAATACCTAAAATGCAATCATTTAATGCAATGTACTGATGACATACATTTATTAAACATGAACGAGTAGCAGACATATAGCCAACACAAGTCTCACTTATAAGCGTTTGTTGTGGGATGTGGTGTATTTCATGGAGAGCAATGCATTGTGGCCTATGTAGTGTCTGGTGCAGGAAAACATGTGGAAAGAGAGTTGCTTTCTGGGAGTTGTAGTTTATTACCAGTGAGAGCACAGGTAAAATAAACTCATTAATCACATACACATTAGTAATGAAGAGAAACAGTTCCTGAACTTTACTGTAGAGTCTGACTTACTCTTGGGAGCCATAATGAAGTTTCCAAACAAGCAACACAAACAAAAGAGAGCGAATGCCACAATGCCGTCTCCCTTGTATAGTGATGCATGACGGCAAGTGTATTAATCTGCTCCACTCGCCAACTAGTTCCCACGCAAACTTTGTTTTTATGTCACATTGTGTAAAAAAAGGCAGGTTGCTACATAACCACAAATCACCATATGTTGAGTGCGACGCAACACGAGGACCCCCTATATACAAACACACACACACACACACACACACACACACACACACACACACACACACACACACACACACACATATATATATATACATGTGTATATATACATGTGTATGTATGTATAGGTTTGTGAAAGCAGAAATTTTTATGAGTTCTCCAGTTTGTGCAAGTTTAAGAGTCCTCAGCGTTTTGTGAGTGATGGTTTCTTGTGTAAAGTCACAAGCTCCAGCAGTGGGTCAGGAAGGTCCAGGTGATAAAACGACTTTTTTGAGTTGCCTGGAGTGTTTTTCCCACATATGTGTATGTGTCTGTGGTGTTTGTGGGGTCAGAGGTCATAGGGTGTCTTTGCATGAAATGTGCAGACCTGTATAGTCACATCACCCTAAAATCAGACATTCCATAACCACCAAACCATTACAGCACGCTGTTGCAAAAACAGTTATACTTCAAATGCGCACATGTGTTTTCCTTCAACTGTCATGAGTCAGACATCAGGCATGTTAATCAGGCAAATAGCAGTGTTGAAGCACAGCATCTACAAATCAAGGCAGCAGTGCACAGGGCACCCCAGCGAAAGAAAAATGCGCATTGCTCCTGCAGTAAAAGCAGGTAAGCCTCATGACATGCTATGTCCAAAAGTATCCAGACACCTACTAATTTGAGATGCACACACTGCTGACATGGGTGTTCAAGTGAGCGCGCGCACGCGCGCGCACACACACACACACACACACACACACACACACACACACACTCACACACACACACACACAAAACACA